>BDMV01000001.1:32217028-32219528 GCA_008326285.1 Oryza officinalis | reverse complement strand
CCCTAGCGTCCAACCCTTCAGGGGTCACACCGTTTTCGCTCGGCAGCCCGTCCTTCCGAACGTCGGTTCGGTCGACCGAAAATCCGTTCAGTTGGCCGAACATGGGGTCCGGTGGGGTTGGCTCCCCCACCACCTAATATGGTTTGGGGGCATAGCCAGCACCACGCAACCCTAGTGTCCAGCCCTTCACGGGTCACACACAGTTTTCGCTCGGTAGCCCGTCCTACCGAACGTCGGTTCGGTCGGCCAAACACGGGGTCCCTTGGCGATGGCTACCCCACCACATAAGAGGGTTTGCGCGCATAGCCAGCCCCACGCACCCCTAGCATCCATCCCTTCACGGGTCACACACAGTTTTCGCTCGGCAGCCCGTCCTACCGAACGTCGGTTCGGTCGACCGAAAATCCGTTCGGTCGACCGAACACGGGGCCCAGTGGGGACGGCTTCCCCACCACCTAAGAGGGTTTGGGGGCATAGCCAGCCCCACACACCCCTAGCGTCCAGCGCTTCACGGGTCATACATAGTTTTCGCTTGGCAGCCCATCCTACCGAACGTAGGTTCGGTCGACCGAAAATCCGTTCGGTCGGCCGAACACGGGGTCCCGCGGGGATGGCTCCCCCACCACATAACATGGTTCCCCCACCACCTAAGAGGGTTTGGGGGCATAGGCAGCCCCATGCACTCCTAGCATCCAGCCCTTCATGGGTCACACAATTTTCGCTCGATAGCCCATCCTATCGAACGTCGGTTCGGTCGACCAAAAATCCGTTCGGTTAGCCGAACACGGGGTCCAGTGGGGATGGCTCCCCCACCACCTAAGAGGGTTTTGGGGCATAACCAGCCCCAAGCACCCCTAGCGTCCAGCTCTTCACGGGTCACACACAGTTTTCGCTAGGCAGCCCGTCCTACAGAACGTAGGTTCGGTCGACCGAAAATCCGTTCAGTCGGCCGAACATGGGGTCCGGTGGGGTTGGCTCCCCCACCACCTAAGAGGATTTGGGGGCATAGCCAGCCCCACACACCCCTAGCGTCCAGCCCTTCACGGGTCACACACAGTTTTCGCTCGGTAGCCCGTCCTACCGAACGTCGGTTCGGTCGGCCGAACATGGGGTCCCGTGGGGATGGCTCCCCCACCACATAAGAGGGTTTGCGTGCATAGCCAGCCCCATGCACCCCTAGCATCCAGCCCTTCAGGGGTCACACACAGTTTTCGCTCGGCAGCCCGTCCTTCCGAACGTTGGTTCGGTCGACCGAAAATCCGTTCGGTCGGCCGAACATGGGGTCCGGTGGGGTTGGCTCCCCCACCACCTAAGAGGGTTTGGGGGCATAGCCAGCCCCACGCACCCCTAGCGTCCAGCCCTTCATGGGTCACACACATTTTTCGCTTGGCAGCCCATCCTACCGAACGTAGGTTCGTTCGACCGAATGTCCGTTAGGTCGGCCGAACACGGTGCCCCGTGGGGATGGCTCCCCCACCACATCACATGGTTCCCCCACCACCTAAGACGGTTTGGGGGCATAGCCAGCCCCCATGCTCTCCTAGCATCCAGCCCTTCATGGGTCACACAGTTTTCGCTCGATAGCCCATCCTATCGAACGTCGGTTCGGTCGACCAAAAATCCATTCGGTTAGCCGAACACGGGGTCCAGTGGGGATGGCTCCCCCACCACCTAAGAGGGTTTGGGGGCATAACCAGCCCCACGCACCCCTAGTGTCCAGCCCTTCATGGGTCACACAGTTTTCGCTTGGCAGCCCGTCCTACCGAACGTAGGTTCGGTCGACCGAAAATCCGTTCGGTCGGCCGAACACGGGGTCCCGTCGGGATGGCTCCCCCACCACCAAAGAGGGTTTGGGGGCATAGCCAGCCCCACGCACCCCTAGCGTCCTGCCCTTCATGGGTCACACACAGTTTTCGCTCGGCAGCCCGTCCTACCGAACGTAGGTTCGGTCGACCGAAAATCCGTTCGGTCGGCCGAACACGGGGTCCCGTGGGGATGGCTCCCCTACCACATAACATGGTTTCCCCACCACCTAAGAGGGTTCGAGGGCATAGCCAGCCCCACGCAACCCTAGTGTCCAGCCCTTCACGGGTCACACACAGTTTTCGCTCGGTAGCCCGTCCTACCGAACGTCGGTTCGGTCGGCCAAACACGGGGTCCCGTGGGGATGGCTACCCCACCACATAAGAGGGTTTGCGCGCATAGCCAGCCCCACGCACCCCTAGCTCCACCCTTCACGGGTCACACACAGTTTTCGCTCGGCAGCCCGTCCTACCGAAGGTCGGTTCGGTCGACCGAAAATCCGTTCGGTCGACCGAACACGGGGCCCAGTGGGGATGGCTCCCCCACCACCTAAGAGGGTTTGGGGGCATAGCCAGCCCCACACACCCCTAGCGTCCAGCCCTTCATGGGTCATACATAGTTTTCGCTTGGCAGCCCATCCTACCGAACGTAGGTTCGGTCGACCGAAAATCCGTTCGGTCGGCCGAACACGGGGTCC
>BDMV01000001.1:32189125-32216928 GCA_008326285.1 Oryza officinalis | reverse complement strand
TCCCCCACCACCTAAGAGGGTTTGGGGGCATAGCCAGCCCCACACACCCCTAGCGTCCAGCCCTTCATGGGTCATACATAGTTTTCGCTTGGCAGCCCATCCTACCGAACGTAGGTTCGGTCGACCGAAAATCCGTTCGGTCGGCCGAACACGGGGTCCCGCGGGGATGGCTCCCCCACCACATAACATGGTTCCCCCACCACCTAAGAGGGTTTGGGGGCATAGCTAGCCCCATGCACTCCTAGCATCCAGCCCTTCATGGGTCACACAATTTTCGCTCGATAGCCCATCCTATCGAACGTCGGTTCGGTCGACCAAAAATCCGTTCGGTGAGCCGAACACGGGGTCCAGTGGGGATGGCTCCCCCACCACCTAAGAGGGTTTTGGGGCATAACCAGCCCCATGCACCCCTAGCGTCCAGCTCTTCACGGGTAACACACAGGTTTCGCTTGGCAGCCCGTCCTACCGAACGTAGGTTCGGTCGACCGAAAATCCGTTCGGACGGCCGAACACGGGATCCCGTGGGGATGGCTCCCCCACCACATAACATGGTTCCCCCACCACCTAAGAGGGTTCGAGGGCACAGCTAGCCCCATGCACCCCTAGCGTCCAGCCCTTCAGGGGTCACACAGTTTTTGCTCGGCAGCTCATCCTTCCGAACGTCGGTTCGGTCGACCGAAAATCCGTTCAGTCGGCCGAACATGGGGTCCGGTGGGGCTGGCTCCCCCACCACCTAAGAGGGTTTGGGGGCATAGCCAGCACCACTTACCCCTAGCGTCCAGCCCTTCACGGGTCATACACAGTTTTCGCTCGGCAGCCCGTCCTACCGAACGTCGGTTCGGTCGACCGAAAATCCGTTCGGTCGGCCGAACACGGGGTCCCGCGGGGATGGCTCCCCCACCACATAACATGGTTCCCCCACCACCTAAGAGGGTTTGGGGGTATAGCCAGCCCCATGCAATCCTAGCATCTAGCCCTTCATGGGTCACATAGTTTTCGCTCGATAGCCCATCCTATCGTACGTCGGTTCGGTCGACCAAAAATCCGTTCGGTCAGCCGAACACGGGGTCCAATGGGGATGGCTCCCCCACCACCTAAGGGGGTTTTGGGGCATAACCAGCCCCATGCACCCCTAGCGTCCAGGGTCAAACACAGTTTTCGCTTGGCAGCCCGTGCTACCGAACGTAGGTTCGGTCGACCGAAAATCCGTTCGGTCGGCCGAACACGGGGTCCAGTCGGGATGGCTCCCCCACCACCAAAGAGGTTTTGGGGGCATAGCCAGCCCCACGCACCCCTAGCGCCCTGCCCTTCATGGGTCACACACAGTTTTCGCTCGGCAGCCCGTCCTACCGAACGTCGGTTCGGTCGGCCGAACACGGGGCCCCGTGGGGATTGCTCCCCCACCACGTAAGAGGGTTTGCGCGCATAGCCAGCCCCATGTACCCCTAGCATCCAGCCCTTCAGGGGTCACCCACAGTTTTCGCTCGGCAGCCCGTCCTTCCGAGCGTCGGTTCGGTCGACCGAAAATCCGTTCAGTCGGCCGAACATGGGGTCCGGTGGGGTTGGCTCCCCCACCACCTAAGAGGGTTTGGGGGCATAGCCAGCCCCACACACCCCTAGCGTCCAGCCCTTCACGGGTCACACACAGTTTTCGCTCGGTAGCCCGTTCTACCGAACGTCGGTTCGGTCGGCCGAACATGGGGTCCCGTGGGGATGGCTCCCCCACCACATAAGAGGGTTTGCGTGCATAGCCAGCCCCATGCACCCCTAGCGTCCAGCCCTTCAGTGGTCACACACAGTTTTCGCTCGGCAGCCCGTCCTTCCGAACGTTGGTTCGGTCGACCGAAAATCCGTTCGGTCGGCCGAACATGGGGTCCGGTGGGGTTGGCTCCCCCACCACCTAAGAGGGTTTGGGGGCATAGCCAGCCCCACGCACCCCTAGCGTCCAGCCCTTCACGGGTCACAGACATTTTTCGCTTGGCAGCCCATCCTACCGAACGTAGGTTCGGTCGACCGAAAGTCCGTTAGGTCGGCCGAACACGGTGCCCCGTGGGGATGGCTCCCCCACCACATCACATGGTTCCCCCACCACCTAAGAGGGTTTGGGGGCATAGCCAGCCCCCATGCTCTCCTAGCATCCAGCCCTTCATGGGTCACACAGTTTTCGCTCGATAGCCCATCCTATCGAACGTCGGTTCGGTCGACCAAAAATCCATTCGGTTAGCCGAACACGGGGTCCAGTGGGGATGGCTCCCCCACCACCTAAGAGGGTTTGGGGGCATAACCAGCCCCGCGCACCCCTAGTGTCCAGCCCTTCAGGGGTCACACACAGTTTTCGCTCGGCAGCCCGTCCTTCCGAACGTTGGTTCGGTCGACCGAAAATCCGTTCGGTCGGCCGAACATGGGGTCCGGTGGGGTTGGCTCCCCACCACCTAAGAGGGTTTGGGGGCATAGCCAGCCCCACGCACCCCTAGCGTCCAGCCCTTCACGGGTCACACACATTTTTCGCTTGGCAGCCCATCCTACCGAACGTAGGTTCGGTCGACCGAAAGTCCGTTAGGTCGGCCGAACACGGTGCCCCGTGGGGATGGCTCCCCCACCACATCACATGGTTCCCCCACCACCTAAGAGGGTTTGGGGGCATAGCCAGCCCCCATGCTCTCCTAGCATCCAGCCCTTCATGGGTCACACAGTTTTCGCTCGATAGCCCATCCTATCGAACGTCGGTTCGGTCGACCAAAAATCCATTCGGTTAGCCGAACACGGGGTCCAGTGGGGATGGCTCCCCCACCACCTAAGAGGGTTTGGGGGCATAACCAGCCCCGCGCACCCCTAGTGTCCAGCCCTTCATGGGTCACACACAGTTTTCGCTTGGCAGCCCGTCCTACCGAACGTAGGTTCGGTCGACCGAAAATCCGTTCGGTCGGCCGAACACGGGGTCCCGTCGGGATGGCTCCCCCACCACCAAAGAGGGTTTGGGGGCATAGCCAGCCCCACGCACCCCTAGCGTCCTGCTCTTCATGGGTCACACACAGTTTTCGCTCGGCAGCCCGTCCTACCGAACGTAGGTTCGGTCGACCGAAAATCCGTTCGGTCGGCCGAACACGGGGTCCCGTGGGGATGGCTCCCCTACCACATAACATGGTTCCCCCAGCACCTAAGAGGGTTCGAGGGCATAGCCAGCCCCATGCACCCCTAGCGTCCAGCCCTTCAGTGGTCACACACAGTTTTCGCTCGGCAGCCCGTCCTTCCGAACGTCGGTTCGGACGACCGAAAATCCGTTCAGTCGTCCCAACATGTGGTCCGGTGGGGTTGGCTCCCCCACCACCTAAGAGGGTTTGGGGGCATAGCCAGCCCCACGCACCCCTAGCGTCCAGCCCTTCACGGGTCACACACAGTTTTCGCTCGGTAGCCCGTCCTACCAAACGTCGGTTCCGTCGGCCGAACACGGGGTCCCGTGGGGATGGCTCCCCCACCACATAAGAGGGTTTGCGCGCATAGCCAGCCCCATGTACCCCTAGCATCCAGCCCTTCAGGGGTCACACACAGTTTTCACTCGGCAGCCCGTCCTTCCGAACGTCGGTTCGGTCGACCGAAAATCCGTTCAGTCGGCCGAACATGGGGTCCGGTGGTATTGGCTCCCCCACCACCTAAGAGGGTTTGGGGGCATAGCCAGCCCCACGCACCCCTAGCGTCCAGCCCTTCACGGGTCACACACAGTTTTCGCTCGGTAGCCCGTCCTACCGAACGTCGGTTCGGTCGGCCGAACATGGGGTCCCGTGGGGATGGCTCCCCCACCACATAAGAGGGTTTGCGTGCATAGCCAGCCCCATGCACCCCTAGCGTCCAGCCCTTCAGGGGTCACACACAGTTTTCGCTCGGCAGCCCGTCCTTCCGAACGTTGGTTCGGTCGACCGAAAATCCGTTCGGTCGGCCGAACATGGGGTCCGGTGGGGTTGGCTCCCCCACCACCTAACAGGGTTTGGGGGCATAGCCAGCCCCACGCACCCCTAGCGTCCAGCCCTTCACGGGTCACACACATTTTTCGCTTGGCAGCCCGTCCTACCGAACGTAGGTTCGGTCGACCGAAAGTCCGTTAGGTCGGCCGAACACGGTGCCCCGTGGGGATGGCTCCCCCACCACATCACATGGTTCCCCCACCACCTAAGAGGGTTTGGGGGCATAGCCAGCCCCCATGCTCTCCTAGCATCCAGCCCTTCATGGGTCACACAGTTTTCGCTCGATAGCCCATCCTATCGAACGTCGGTTCGGTCGACCAAAAATCCATTCGGTTAGCCGAATACGGGGTCCAGTGGGGATGGCTCCCCCACCACCTAAGAGGGTTTGGGGGCATAACCAGCCCCACGCACCCCTAGCATCCAGCCCTTCAAGGGTCACACCCAGTTTTCGCTTGGCAGCCCGTCCTACCGAACGTAGGTTCGGTCGACCGAAAATCCGTTCGGTCGGCCGAACACGGGGTCCAGTCGGGATGGCTCCCCCACCACCAAAGAGGGTTTGGGGGCATAGCCAGCCCCACGCACCCCTAGCGTCCTGCCCTTCATGGGTCACACACAGTTTTCGCTCGGCAGCGCGTCCTACCGAACGTAGGTTTGGTCGACCGAAAATCCGTTCGGTCGGCCGAACACGGGGTCCCATGGGGATGGCTCCCCTACCACATAACATGGTTCCCCCACCACCTAAGAGGGTTCGAGGGCATAGCCAGCCCCATGCACCCCTAGCGTCCAGCCCTTCAGTGGTCACACACAGTTTTCGCTCGGCAGCCCGTCCTTCCGAACGTCGGTTCGGTCGACCAAAAATCCGTTCAGTCGTCCCAACATGGGGTCCGGTGGGGTTGGCTCCCCCACCACCTAAGAGTGTTTGGGGGCATAGCCAGCCCCACGCACCCCTAGTGTCCAGCCCTTCACGGGTCACACACAGTTTTCGCTCGGTAGCCCGTCCTACCGAACGTCGGTTCGGTCGGCCGAACACGGGGTCCCGTGGGGATGGCTCCCCCACCACATAAGTGGGATTGCGCGCATAGCCAGCCCCATGTACCCCTAGCATCCAGCCCTTCAGGGGTCACATAGTTTTCACTCGGCAGCCCGTCCTTCCGAACGTCGGTTCGGTCGACCGAAAATCCGTTCAGTCGGCCGAACATGGGGTCCGGTGGGATTGGCTCCCCCACCACCTAAGAGGGTTTGGGGGCATAGCCAGCCCCACACACCCCTAGCGTCCAGCCCTTCACGGGTCACACACAGTTTTCGCTCGGTAGCCCGTCCTACCGAACGTCGGTTCGGTCGGCCGAAAATCCGTTCAGTCGGCCGAACATGGGGTCTGGTGGGGTTGGCTCCCCCACCACCTAAGAGGGTTTGGGGGCATAGCCAGCCCCACGCACCCCTAGCGTCCAGCCCTTCACGGGTCACACACATTTTTCGCTTGGCTGCCCGTCCTACCGAACGTAGGTTCGGTCGACCGAAAGTCCGTTAGGTCGGCCGAACACGGTGCCCCGTGGGGATGGCTCCCCCACCACATCACATGGTTCCCCCACCACCTAAGAGGGTTTGGGGGCATAGCCAGCCCCCATGCTCTCCTAGCATCCAGCCCTTCATGGGTCACACAGTTTTCGCTCGATAGCCCATCCTATCGAACGTCGGTTCGGTCGACCAAAAATCCATTCGGTTAGCCGAACACGGGGTCCAGTGGGGATGGCTCCCCCACCACCTAAGAGGGTTTGGGGGCATAACCAGCCCCACGCACCCCTAGCGTCCAGCCCTTCATGGGTCACACACAGTTTTCGCTTGGCAGCCAGTCCTACCGAACGTAGGTTTGGTCGACCGAAAATCCGTTCGGTCGGCCGAACACGGGGTCCAGTCGGGATGGCTCCCCCACCACCAAAGAGGGTTTGGGGGCATAGCCAGCCCCACGCACCCCTAGCGTCCTGCCCTTCATGGGTCACACACAGTTTTCGCTCGGCAGCCCGTCCTACCGAACGTAGGTTCGGTCGACCGAAAATCCGTTCGGTCGGCCGAACACGCGGTCCCGTGGGGATGGCTCCCCTACCACATAACATGGTTCCCCCACCACCTAAGAGGGTTCGAGGGCATAGCCAGCCCCATGCACCCCTAGCGTCCAGCCCTTCAGGGGTCACACATAGTTTTCGCTCGGCAGCCCGTCCTTCCGAACGTTGGTTCGGTCGACCGAAAATCCGTTCGGTCGGCCGAACATGGGGTCCGGTGGGGTTGGCTCCCCCACCACCTAAGAGGGTTTGGGGGCATAGCCAGCCCCACGCACACCTAGCGTCCAGCCCTTCACGGGTCACACACAGTTTTCGCTCGGTAGCCCGTCCGACCGAACGTCGGTTCGGTCGACCGAAAATCCGTTCAGTCGACCGAACACGGGGCCCAGTGGGGATGGCTCCCCCACCACATAAGAGGGTCTGCGCGCATAGCCAGCCCCACGCACCCCTAGCATCCAGCCCTTCACGGGTCACACACAGTTTTCGCTCGGCAGTCCGTCCGACCGAACGTCGGTTCGGTCGACCGAAAATCCGTTCAGTCGACCGAACACGGGGCCCAGTGGGGATGGCTCCCCCACCACCTAAGAGGGTTTGGGGGCATAGCCAGCCCCATACACCCCTAGCGTCCAGACCTTCACGGGTCATACACAGTTTTCGCTCGGCAGCCCGTCCTACCGAACGTCGGTACGGTCGATCGAAAATCCGTTCGGTCGGCCGAACACGGGGTCCCGCGGGGATGGCTCCCCCACCACATAACATGGTTCCCCCACCACCTAAGAGGGTTCGAGGGCATAGCCAGCCCCATGCACCCCTAGCGTCCAGCCCTTTAGGGGTCACACACAGTTTTCACTCGGCAGCCCGTCGTTCCGAACGTTGGTTCGGTCGACAGAAAATCCGTTCGGTCGGCCGAACATGGGGTCCGGTGGGGTTGGCTCCCCCACCACCTAAGAGGGTTTGGGGGCATAGCCAGCCCCACGCACCCCTAGCATCCAATCCTTCACGGGTCACACACATTTTTCGCTTGGTAGCCCGTCCTACCGAACGTAGGTTCGGTCGACCGAAAGTCCGTTAGGTCGGCCGAACACGGTGTCCCGTGGGGATGGCTCCCCCACCACATCACATGGTTCCCCCACCACCTAAGAGGGTTTGGGGGCATAGCCAGCCCCGATGCACCCCGAGCGCCCAGCCCTTCATGGGTCACACACAGTTTTCGCTCGGCAGCCCGTCCTACCGAACGTAGGTTCGGTCGACCGAACACGATGTCCCGTGGGGATGGCTCCCCCACCAGATCACATGGATCCCCCACCACCTAAGATGGTTTGGGGGCATAGCCAGCCCCATGCACCCCGAGCGCCCAGCCTTTCATGGCTCACACACAGTTTTCGCTCGGCAGCCCGTCCTACCGAACAACGGTTCGATCGACCGAAAATCAGTTCGGTCGGCCGAACACGGGGTCCCGTGGGGATGGCTCCCCCACCACATAACATGGTTCCCCCAACACATAAGACGGTTTGGGGGCATAGCCAGCCCCATGCACCACTAGCATCCAGCCGTTCACGCGTCACACACAGTTTTCGCTCGGCAGCCCGTCGTACCGAACGTCGGTTCGGTCGACAGAAAATCCGTTCGGTTGGCCGAAGACGGGGTCCAGTGGGGATGGCTCCCCCACCACCTAAGAGGGTTTGGGGGCATAGCCAGCCCCACGCACCCCTAGCATCCAGCCCTTCACGGGTCACACACAGTTTTCGCTCGGCAACCCGTCCTATCGAACGTAGGTTCGGTCGACCGAAAATCCGTTCGGTCGGCCGAACACGGGGTCCCGTGGGGATGGCTCCTGCACCACCTAAGAGGGTTTGGGGGCATAGCCAGCCCCACGCACCCCTAGCGTCCAGCTCTTCACGGGTCACACACAGTTTTCACTCGGCAGCCCGTCCTACCGAACGTACGTTCGGTCGACCGAAAATCCGTTCGGTCGGCCGAACACGGGGTCCCGTGTGGATGGCTCCCCCACCACCTAAGAGGGCTTGGGGGCATAGCCAGTCCCATGCACCCCTAGCGTTCAACCCTTCACGGGTCGCACACAGTTTTCGCTCGGCAGCCCGTCCTACCGAACGTAGGTTCGGTCGACCGAAAATCCGTTCGGTTGGCCGAACACGGGGTCCAGTGGGGATGGCTCCCCCACCACCTAAGAGGGTTTGGGGGCATAGCCAGCCCCGCGCATCCCTAGCGTCCAGCCCTTCAAGGGTCACACACAGTTTTCGCTCGGCAGACCGTCCTACCGAACGTAGGTTCGGTCGACCGAAAATCCGTTCGGTCGGCCGAACACGGGGTCCCAAGTGGATGGCTCCCCCACCACATCACATGGTTCCCCCACCACCTAAGAGGTTTTGGGGGCATAGCCAGCCCCCATGCACCCCGAGCGCCCAGCGCTTCATGGGTCACACACAGTTTTCGCTCGGCAGCCCGTCCTACCGAACGTTGGTTCGGTCGACCGAAAATCAGTTCGGTCGGCCGAACACGGGGTCCCGTAGGAATGGCTCACCCACCACATAACATGGTTCCCCCACCACCTAAGAGGGTTTGGGGGCATAGCCAGCCCCATGCACCCCGAGCGCCCAGCCCTTCATGGGTCACACAATGTTTTCGCTTGGCAGCCCGTCCTACCGAACGTCGGTTCTGTCGATCGAAAATCAGTTCGGTCGGCCGAACACGGGATCCCGTGGGGATGGCTCCCCCACCACATAACATGGTTCCCCCACCACCTAAGAGGGTTCAGGGGCATAGCCAGCCCCATGCACTCCTAGCATCCAGCCCTTCATGGGTCACACACAGTTTTCGCTCGGAAGCCCGTCCTACCGAACGTCGGTTCGGTCGACCAAAAATCCGTTCGGTCGGCCGAACACGGGGTCCAGTGGGTATGGCTCCCCCACCACCTAAGTGGGTTTGGGGGCATAGCCAACCCCACGTACCCCTAGCGTCCAGCCCTTCACGGGTCACACACAGTTTTCGCTCGGCAGACCGTCCTGCCGAACATAGGTTCGGTCGACCGAAAATCCGTTCGGTCGGCCGAACACGGGGTCCCGTGGGGATGGCTCCCCCACCACATAACATTGTTCCCCCACCACCTAAGAGGGTTTGGGGGCATAGCCAGCCGCCATGCACCCCGAGCATGCAGCCCTTCATGGGTCACACACAGTTTTCGCTCGGCAGCCCGTCCTACCGAACGTAGGTTCGGTTGAACGAAAATCCGTTCGGTCGGCTGAACACGGCGTTCTGTAAGAGGGTTTGGGGGCATAGCCAGCCCCACGCACCCCTATCGTCCAGCCCTTCACGGGTCACACACAGTTTTCGCTCGGCAGCCCGTCCTACCGAACGTAGGTTCGGTCGACCAAAAATCCGTTCGGTCGGCCGAACATGGGTTCCTGTGTGGATGGCTCCCCCACCACATAACATGGTTCCCCCAACACCTAAAAGGGTTTGGGGGCATAGCCAGCCCCATGCACCACTAGCATCTAGCCGTTCATGCGTCACACACAGTTTTCGCTCGGCAGCCCGTCCTACCGAACGTCAGTTCGGTCGACCGAAAATCCGTTCGGTCGGCCGAAGACGGGGTCCGGTGGGGTCGGCTCCCCCACCACCTAAGAGGGTTTGGGGGCTTAGCCAGCCCCATGCACCCCTAGCGTTCAGCCCTTCACGGGTCACACACAGTTTTCGCTCGGCAGCCCGTCCTACCGAACGTAGGTTCGGACGACCGAAAATCCGTTCGGTTGGCCGAACACAGGGTCCAGTGGGGATGGCTCCCCCACCACCTAAGAGGGTTTGGGGGCATAGCCAGCCCCACGCACCCCTAGCGTCCAGCCCTTCAAGGGTCACACACAGTTTTCGCTCGGCAGACCGTCCTACCGAACGTAGGTTCGGTCAACCGAAAATCCGTTCGGTCGGCCGAACACGGGGTCCCATGTGGATGGCTCCCCCACCACATCACATGGTTCCCCCACCACCTAAGAGGGTTTGGGGGCATAGCCAGCCCCCATGCACCCCGAGCGGCCAGCCCTTCATGGCTCACACACAGTTTTCGCTCGGCAGCCCGTCCTACCGAACGTTGGTTCGGTCGACCGAAAATCAGTTCGGTCGGCCGAACACGGGGTCCCGTAGGGATGGCTCCCCCACCACATAACATGGTTCCCCCACCACCTAAGAGGGTTTGGGGGCATAGCCAGCCCCATGCACTCCTAGCGTCCAGCCCTTCGTGGGTCACACACAGTTTTCGCTCGATAGCCCATCCTATCGAACGTCGGTTCGATCGACAAAAATCCGTTCGGTCGGCCGAACACGGGGTCTAGTGGGGATGGCTCCCCCACCACCTAAGAGGGTTTGGGGGCATAGCCTGCCCCACGTACCCCTAGCGTCCAGCCCTTCATGGGTCACACAATGTTTTCGCTTGGCAGCCCGTCCTACCGAACGTCGGTTCTGTGGATCGAAAATCAGTTCGGTCGGCCGAACACGGGATCCCGTGGGGATGGCTCCCCCACCACATAACATGGTTCCCCCACCACCTAAGAGGGTTCGGGGGCATAGCCTGCCCCATGCACTCCTAGCATCCAGCCCTTCATGGGTCACACACAGTTTTCGCTCGGAAGCCCGTCCTACCGAACGTCGGTTCGGTCGACCAAAAATCCGTTCGGTCGGCCGAACACGGGGTCCAGTGGGTATGGCTACCCCACCACCTAAGTGGGTTTGGGGGCATAGCCAGCCCCACGTACCCCTAGCGTCCAGCCCTTCATGGGTCACACACAGTTTTCGCTCGGCAGACTGTCCTGCCGAACGTAGGTTCAGTCGACCGAAAATCCGTTCGGTCGGCCGAACACGGGGTCCCATGGGGATGGCTCCCCCACCACATAACATTGTTCCCCCACCACCTAAGAGGGTTTGGGGGCATAGCCAGCCGCCATGCACCCCGAGCACGCAGCCCTTCATGGGTCACACACTGTTTTCGCTCGGCAGCCCGTCCTACCGAACGTAGGTTCGGTTGAACGAAAATCCGTTCGGTCGGCTGAACACGGCGTTCCGTAAGAGGGTTTGGGGGCATAGCCAGCCCCACGCACCCCTATCGTCCAGCCCTTCACGAGTCACACACAGTTTTCGCTCGGCAGCCCGTCCTACCGAACGTAGGTTCGGTCGACTGAAAATCCGTTCGGTCGGCCGAACACGGGGTCCCGTGGGGATGGCTCCCCCACCACATAACATGGTTCCCCTACCACCTAAGAGGGTTTGGGGGCATAGCCAGCCCCACGCACCCCTAGCGTCCAGCCCTTCATGGGTCACACACAGTTTTCGCTCGGCAGCCCGTCCTTCTGAACGTAGGTTCGGTCGACCGAAAGTCCGTTCGGTCGGCCGCACACGGGGTCCCGTGGGGATGGCTCCCCCACCACATCACAAGGTTCCCCCACCACCTAAGAGGGTTTGGGGGCATAGCCAGCCGCCATGCACCCCGAGCGCCTAGCCCTTCATGGGTCACACACAGTTTTCGCTCGGCAGCCCGTCCTACCGAACGTCGGTTCGGTCGACCGAAAATCAGTTCGGTCGGCCGACCACGGGGTCCTGTGGGGATGGCTCCCCCACCACATAACATGGTTCCCCCACCACCTAAGAGGGTTTGGGGGCGTAGCCAGCCCCATGCACTCCTAGCGTCCATCCCTTCATGGGTCACACACAGTTTTCGCTCGATAGCCCATCCTATCGAACGTCGGTTCGGTCGACCAAAAATCCGTTCGGTCGGCCGAACACGGGGTCCAGTGGGGATGGCTCCCCCACCACCTAAGAGGGTTTGGGGGCATAGCTAGCCCCACGCACCCCTAGCGACCAGCCCTTCACGGGTCAGACATAGTTTTCGCTCGGCAGCCCGTCCTATCGAACGTAGGTTCGGTCGGCCAAACACGGGGTCCCGTGGGGATGGCTCCCCCACCACATCTCATGGTTCCCCCACCACCTAAGAGGGTTTGGGGGCATAGCCAGCCCCACGCACCCCTAGCGTCCATCCCTTCATGGGTCACACACAGTTTTCGCTCGGCAGCCCATCCTACCGAACGTAGGTGTTGGCGCAGAATTTCGACCCGTCCAGCAACCAAACGGGTTCCGCGTTACCACGGCGGCCTGGGAGATCTGCTTAACTCCAGTGCAGGTCCAAATGGCTTGCCTAGTCGTAAGTAGAGCGTGCCAGTTGATTTGATCTACAATCAACAAGAAACAAGCGAACCAAGTCAGAGAACAATGGCCGATCGGTCAGCAGACCGATGACACATTGTCATAGCCCAGCCGATAGGGCAATGCTATATCGGCTCACTTAGAAAATAAGTAAGACGTGAATCTAATCTTATCGGCCTTCATTGATATGTAGACCTCAACTAATAATATCGGCCGATAAGGATGACAAAGGTAACTACACCAGCCAGTACTCTAGTGCAACCTTATACGAGCCAATCGGCCAGTATAAACACATCAACCATAAAGAAATCTTAAGATTACCTCACGATCGACATATCTATACTTATCGATCTGCACATATAAGTGGCAAACATATGCAAAAAACATAAAGCAATCACATATGTTAGATAAGACCGGCTAAAACCCCGGCACTATCCTTAATTACAATCGAAAACAGGCTTTGTGTTAGATCTCAAAACAGGACTAAGGTCGATAGCAACTCGAAGTGTGAATTGAGACTTAACACAAAGAAAATCAAATCGTCGATGGCTTTTACGGATGGCAGCTGCATTGAACAATCTAGCCAAGCATAAGAATTAAACCATCGTCGGCAATAAACCCTAAAGCGAGTAAACCGCTGGCAAGTCTTAATTAAGATACCTGTCAAAACTATTCAAGACATGATAATCGACGATCACATCATCGAGGCTTAACGTGTCTAAAGCGACACGTCAGCCCCAACGATGCAGATCGTCGGGGACGAGTTCTTACCTCTGCTCCGAGGAAGCAAGAACTCGTCGAAGAAGACCTCTTGCGAGGGTTGGCAATGCGCCGGAAGTAGATTGATCTGATTGTGTGATTGATTGAGAGAGCTTACATGTACAAACTATCGGGATATTTATACCCGAGGTTACAACAGAACCCTTGTAGGGCACGATCTTATCTACAACTAACAAACAAGTCCTTGCGGCAGACTTAAGCCACAGATTAGATCTACACTACTTAATTTACAAGATACAATTGCCTAAAACCGAGCTTTATCTCTATTTGGCAACTTCCTTGAAGCTTACTTCGAGCCCAGACCAAGCCCACGTTGACACTGTCAACTCACAACCCGCATCGGCCCACGACCAAACCAAATCCGTATCGGCCGATACGCCCTTTATAGCAACACCTCCCCAGTCCGGTCCGATACGAAGCCTGGTCCGACTCCAACTCAATCCTTCCTCTCTGCTTCGGTTTCTTCTTTCCTTTCCGAGTTGATTACCAAAATCCGTCGTTAACACATGCCCCCCAATTCCGCTTCATTATATAATGTGGCGGAATTAGCTCCAGGGAACTCATCGACTTTTTGCTAGGTCTAACCTGAAAACCGCGCAGATCCAGATTCGAACCCTTTCGCTGCCGATTCAACAAACTCCTCGTGTTCTTCAACTCCGGCGACCGCTCGATACTCCATCGACATCGACCCCTTCCGCAACGTTCCCTTCTTCAACAACAATGGCTTCCGCCCCATTCTACGCCTCTGAGATCCCCGCGGTAAGTCGACTTGTTCAATCCTGCATTATCGCTTTCCCCGTCGATTTCTCCAAGTTAGGGCTTTACTCTCTGTCCCCCTCAGGCCTTATATTTTCATCGTTGTTCTCACGATTTAGGTCTTCAAAAACCAAATCTTGATTCCCACCGATGATAAATCCCATCGCTTTCTCCTGGGCCCCATGGGCGACTGCGACCCAACCTGGCTAATCAACGCCGAAACAGACAAAATTCCTTTCAGGCAAGCCAAGCCCACTGTCTCGGCGTGGAAGCACACCTTCAGGTCATGGCCATCAAAACTAAACGGATACAGGACCTGGCACAAAAGGATTGCTGCCGTCAAACAAGTCCACTGGGACGAGATTGGAATCGGCCAATGCATAACTCTGTCCCTGGCCGATACCAAGAAGAATGAGCCACTAATGTCAGCTGCCAGCTACTTCTGGTCAAGTACCTTGAATGCCTTTATGTTCAAGCAAGGTCCGATGACCCCAACCCTCATAGATGTCAAGGTACTCACAGGACTAGACATCGACTCTGAGATTAATCCCTTCAGCCTCCTGATAAACAGCAGCCACAAACTGAAGACCAAGAAGATTGGAGGCTGGTCTGGGTACATTTCTGAACACATGGAACAAGGATCGGTCTCAGAGCGAGAACATGTAGCTTTCCTAACATTGTGGTTGGAAAGATTTGTCTTCTGCGGATCAACCTGCGGTCCTACTACAAATTGTCAACATCTGGCTCAGGCTTTGGTCAGCAAGAAGCAAATCCCTCTCGGCCGATACCTCTTGGGAGCTGTATATCGGCTACTCCATATTGCCACTCAAGACTTAATGTTGAAACAAACCATGGCACATGGGGGACCATGGTGGTTCATTCAACTCTGGCTAACCATATGCACCAACACCATGGTTGATCGGCCACCTCTATCAGATTCTCGCTTCCCATCGAAATATGCCGATCACGAAGATCCCAGGAACAGAAGATGCATGTCCTACGGAGAAGCAGCCTCCGTCTACCCCAGCGCAGATCAATCGGCCGATGACATGGCTACATGGTTTATCCGTTTCTTCACCGGCCCTCCATCAGCCAAAATGGATATGTTTGTCTATACATCGGACCGAGACTTCGAGCTTCCAGATGATTTGCAACTGAGCTTAATAAATGATGACATGGAATCAAGAGAATTATTCATGATTGGCCTCACTCCATGCCTGCTCCCAGTAGGCGTCTTTCAGGGAAGGAGCACCAGCTTGTCTTATGAGGTTTACACCCCAATGACAACTGCTAGACAATGCGGGCTCGGACAACTTCCCATTAGCTTGCATCTTCATAAGCTCCTAGAGAGCAGAGGCACAGTCCCATCAGCCCTGGTTATGAACAAAGCAATGGAAATCGAGCTCCCAAATCTTGGTGACTGCGATCGGCTGCATCTGAATGCCTTCGTGCACATCAGCTTCCAAACTTGGTGGCAAGAGTGGGCCGCTCACATCTTTCATCAATCGGCCAGGTTCTCTGTGACAGAACTTATCCAAGGCGTCAGTCCCCAAGTACCAGATGAGCCGATTCCCTCTGTGAGCAACAGTGGACGGAAAATCTTCTACGCTCAAGCCATAGCTCCATCGGGGTCAACCATCCTGGAATCCATCATCGGCCTCACTGCCCCAAAAGTGGCGTCGCTTCTCCAAGGTCCGATGCCTAAAGAAAACCCCAAGAGGAAAGCGCCGGCTAAAGGCAAATCGCAGAAAGCCAGCAAGAAGGCTAAAACTGATGACCAGGCCGATGCCGAAGAGTTAGACCCCTCCTTGGAAGAATTCCTCGAAGAACAAGTGATGGAGGAGGAAGTCGATGCAGCAGCGGCCGATGCACACGAAGAAGAAAACCCGTCGGTCGAAACCACCCAGGAGCCATCAGCCGAAGCTGCGGAGATCCCACCGGCCGATGACCAAGATGATGCCCCGCAACCAAAAAGGACCAGACACGCAGTTCGCAAGGTCAATACAATTTCTTCTTTGTGTTTACATAATCTCCTTGTACTGTTACACTTTAACTTCATATCCTTTTCAGGCTGCGGTGTCGTCTGTGTTAAAGGAGAGAACTCAATCGGCCCCTTTGCCAAGAACCAAGAAAACAACTTTGCAACGGCGCGAACGAGCCAAGGCACGATTGAGGACCCCTTCTCCTTCTCCACCACCCTCTCCGACTGTCTCGGTAAGAGTTGATTTTTTGCACTATCTTTCTAATCACATAACCCTATTTACCAATTTCCTGCTTTTTCAGCCTAGGGCTCCATCACGTTCACCACATCGGCCAACCCCCTCGCCTACTATGTCGACACAGCAAAGGGAGGCCCATGCAAGCACCACCGATGCTCCAACACAGGTAACCACAATTACCCTGATCCCCTTTCTGCCGATTCCTGATCAACAAGGCTAACCTCGACCCATGTTGATATTTGTAGAACCTAGCCGATATGTTCTCCTTTGATATCGGCCAGTTTCTTGATGATGAGGACAAGGAGCTACCCAGCACAGCCAGGGCACCAATCTCTGATGATCTGAAGAACCGGCTGACCGATATCGCCAATCGGCTGGAGTCCTCGCTGGAGTACTTGGTGGAAGATTGCACCTCCATCAGGGTCAGGGTACAAGAAATTCAAGACGAACTGCCTGAAGACCTGATGGAGGTCCTAACACCGGCCATCTTCTTGGAGCAATACCGATTCAAGCTCAACAAAGCCAAAGAAAGACTCGCAGAGCGACGAGAGCGTGACCAACTGGAATCGGCTTTATCCGCCAGCAAGGCCCAAGTTAACGCTGACAAAACCAAGCTGGACAAGTTAGCGGTAGAGCCGATTGTCTTGAAGCACAAACTTGAAGAGCTCCGTCGCCTCGAGGCAGAGCTAGTATCGAAGCTGGGATCGACACATCGAGAAATCCAAGAAGTCGAAGCCGGAATAGCTGCGTCCCCTAAAGCCATAGAAGATCAGACGGCAAAGCTCAAGGCATCGACCAAGTACCTCGCGACCCTAAGCAAATCACTGAAACCGATCCCAGGGACGATGGCCGACGATGCCCAAGCTATTGAAGACGTTGAGCAGATTCGCCGTAAAGCCATTGCTGCTATTGCGGACTTCATAGGGTGATGTAGCATATGTGCATATGTTATTTTTATAATGTATAAACATACACCTTATCGGCCATGCAACCGAATTTGTTTTGAAAATGCCAGCCTAATGTATTGCTTCTGAAATCCTCTCACACCTTATCGGCCATGCATCCGAATTTGTTTTGAAAATTCCAGACACATATATCTTTAATATGAACAATCTCATTATAAACAAGCTCATCGGCCAGAGAGCCGAAGTTAATTGCCAAACTGAAAAATCCAATGCGAGAACTGCTGAACCTAATGTATATATGCCCCCCAAATTTTGGAAGATGGGGGCTCATATTCTGAAATTTTGAACTAAGGGCGGTAGTATTTACCGGCCATCTAAAGACGATGCTTGACTACATCGGCTGTAATCATAAATCGGCTAGAGGGCCGATCATGAGTCAATCCAGATACTGGGATAATATTGTTTCAAGTATTTGCCATTGAGAGCTCGTCCATAAATCTCGCCATCTAATCCCTTGAGCAGATAGGCATTGTGAGGAACACATCGATGAATTCGAAAGGGGCCTTCCCAATTAGGTGACCATTTGCCGAATTTATTATCTCTGGAGCCAATCGGCATTATTAATTTCCACACAAGGTCTCCTTCCTCAAACGATTTGGCGACGACCTTTTTATTATAATGACGGGCCACTCTATCTTTATCACGCTTGATTTTCTCTAAGGCCCGTAATCGAACATGTGCCAAATCATCCAATTCATCAACCATAAGATTATGGTACTCATCGGCTGTCAAGTCGTCTTGCAAGGCAATCCTTCTTGAGCCGATGGCTATTTCCCACGGCAGTACAGCTTCATGCCCGTAGACCAGCTGATAGGGAGGTACTTGGATTGCACCATGGCAAGCCATCCGATACGCCCAAAGGGCATCGGCCAGCGTTGTATGCCATTGCCTCGGCTGTTCGTCAATTTTCCTCTTGATTAATTTGATTAAAGACTTGTTAGAAGCCTCTGCCTGCCCGTTAGCCTGCGCATAGTAAGGAGAAGAATTGAGTAATCTGATGCCCATGCTGTCAGCAAATCGGACGAACTCGTCGGACACGAAGATTGATCCCTGATCTGTAGTTATTGTCTGAGGTAACCCAAACCGATATATGATGTGCTCCTTGACGAACTGAATAGCGTCTTTGGAATCAACCTTCTTGAGAGGAACGGCCTCAACCCACTTTGTGAAGTAATCTGTAGCCACTAATATATACTTGTGTCCCTTACTTGATGGTGGGTTAATCTGGCCGATCATATCTATTCCCCATCCACGAAACGGCCACGGCTTTATGATTAGATGCATAACCGATGCCGGTGCTCTCTGAATTGCTCCAAATTTCTGACAATCCTGACATCCTTTATAATACTTGAAGCAATCTTCTAGCATGGTTGGCCAAAAATATCCGACGCGCTTCATCAGCCATTTCATTTTGTGGGCCGATTGATGGGTGCCACAAATCCCTTCATGTACTTCGCTCATAACGGTTTTAGCCTCCTCAGGACCTAGGCATTTGAGTAGGACACCATCAACCGTCCGATAATACAGTGTATCGTCCAGTAAGACATAGTGTAAAACTTTATATTTCATTCTGCGTGACGCCGATTGGGAAGGATTTCTCAAATACTCAATGATATCAAACCTCCAGTCATCAGCGTGCACGAGAGCAATCTGAATCGGAACGTCTTTAGCCAACGTCCTGTATCCTGATGCCCCCTGAGCTAAGTCATTGGCTTCAAAATTCTGCTTCCTGGTTATATGCCTCATCGTTACGATCCGGAAACCGTGTAATAACTCTTTGCACTCCTCATTGTAGACTTTGAGAATATCGTCTCTGCACTCATACTCCCCAGAAAGTTGACTAATTACTAGCTGTGAATCACCAATGATTTCCATGACATCGGCCTCGACTTCTTGTAATAACTGCAAGCCTTTAAGCACCGCTTCATATTCTGCTTGATTGTTGGTATAGTAAGGCTTGATGGTGAAAGCGAACTCAAAACTTGCCCCCCGAGGGGATATGATGACTAGGCCGATACCGCAACCGTGTCTGCAGACGGATCCATCGAAATATAATGTCCATGGCACAATGTCTGCATATGCGACTGAGTCATCTCTATGTTGAACGATGAAATCAGCCAGGGCTTGTCCTTTGATCGCTTTGGCCGATTCATATCGAAGATCAAACTCTGTTAAAGCAAAGATCCACTTCCCGACTCGTCCTTTCAACACAGGGGCCGATAACATGTATTTCATCACATCGGCCTTGCTCACTACGATGCACTCATTGGAAAGCAGGTAATGCCTCAATTTAGTACATGAAAAATATAAACAAAGGCATAATTTCTCCACCGGCGTGTACCTTGTCTCAACGTCTAACATTCTTCTGCTGAGATAAAAAATAGCTCTTTCTTTGCCGTTAACGTCTTGAACCAAGACTGAGCCGATGGATTTCTCATCGGCTGACAAGTACAATTTGAATGAGACTCCTTTTTGTGGAGAAATTAAGACCGGCGGAGAAGTTAAATATTCTTTGATATCGTCTAGCGCTTTCTGTTGCTTGTCACCCCATATGAATTCTTCGTCGTCCTTTATTTTCAACAGTGGAGTGAATGGCTCTATACGGCCCGACAAATTTGATATAAAACGCCGGACGAAGTTGATCTTGCCAAGCAGAGATTGTAACTTGGTCTTGTTTTCTGGAGGCTTGATTTTCTTGATGGCATCGATGTTCTTCTGTGTGATTTCAATCCCCCTTTCATGGACCAAGAAACCCAAAAACTGACCGGCCGATACGCCAAAGGCACATTTGTTAGGGTTCAACTTCAAACCATATTTCCTTGCCCTTTCTAGTACCTTCAAACCAAAGGCAAGGGGACCAAGTCGGCCAAGTGCATATCATGTTCTCTTGACTTTACGACGACATCGTCTATATAAACTTCAATTAGAGAACCAATAAGATCATGAAAAATGTAATTCATAGCCCTCTGATACGTAGCTCCAGCATTCTTCAAACCAAATGTCATGACGACCCATTCATATAGGCCGATTGCCCCTGGGCACCTGAAGGCTGTCTTATGAATGTCCTCTTTAGCCATAAAGATCTGGTTGTAACCCGCGTTTCCGTCCATGAAACTAATGATCTTATGCCCAGAAGCAGCGTCGACTAGCAAATCGGCCAACGGCATAGGGTACTCGTCTTTGGGCGTCGCCTTATTTAGATCTCTGAAATCGACGCATACCCTTAGCTTGCCGTTCTTTTTCAATACCGGAACTATGTTGGAGACCCACTCCGCGTATCGGCAGGGCCTGATAAAGTTGGCGTCGTAAAGTCTTGTGATCTCTGCTTTTATGGCTTTGTGCATATCGGCCTTAAACCTCCGAGGAGCTTGCTTAAAAGGCCGATAGCCTTGTTTGATTGGTAGCCGATGTTCTACAATCGATCGGCTTAATCCTGGCATCTCATGGTATTCCCATGCAAAACAATCTCTGAATTCTTTCAAAAGATCTATCAAATTATTCTTGTATTCCTTTGGCAAATTAGCGCTTACATACGTCGGCCTAGGCCTATCACCTATTCCTATATCAATTTCTTCCAATTCATCGGCCGACGTAAAACCTTGTCCCAACTTGCCGTCTAACTCATCCACCGCGTCATCTGTGTAGGGGTCATTGTCAACGGCGGATGGTGCATCTTCGCTAAAGTAACCGCTTGTCTTGGACTTCAATTGCCTCGATGTCGCAGTCGGTTACCTTGAGGAAATCGGCGTCCCAGACTCGCCCGAACAAGCAGTCGATTCCCTCCATCTCCCACACTGCGAGATCGGCATTGCCAACATGTACTGACCGATCTGCCTGCACGATCTCGACTTGGTCCCCTTGCCATTGTATGAGGCATTGGTGCATTGTTGAAGGGACACAGCAATTTGCATGGATCCAATCTCGTCCCAACAACAAGCTGTAGGAACCCTTTCCATCGAAGACGAAGGTGGTGGGAATTGTTTTGCTGCCCACGGTGAGCTCCACGTTCAGGACCCCCTTCGCCTCGGATGCGTTGCCACCGAAGTCCTTTAATACCATATTTGTCTTGATAAGATCCTCAGGTACTTTTTCAAGCTTCCTGAAGGTTGGGTATGGCATTAAATTGACTGCTGCGCCACCATCGACCAGCATCTTCGTCATCGGCCGCCCGTTGATGAATCCTTTGATGTACAACAGCCGTAGATGTCTGTAGCTGGTGTCAACTGGCTTGTCGAAGATGGCTTGGTCTGGTGACAACCGTAGCCTGGCTGAACCTTGTTCCTCATCAGCCATCGCTTCATCGGCCGCCTGCACACTGTATTCTGCTGGCAATATAAACACCATGTTAACAAGCGCCGATGCCATTTTTTTACCTTTTGAAGCTGAGTAGCCCTGAGCTGTATTGGAGGTGCCCTCATCGGCCCTGGCCACCGTGGATTTTATCCTCCACTCTTTTTTGGTCTTGGTGGGCCGATGGGGTATTTCAGTTTGTTGCTCTTGGATTTGCTCTTTCCTCCTTAACCTCTGAACCCGCCGCTTCTGTGTCTTGGTGAATACATCGCTTGGGCACCATTGGGGGTTCTGGACTTGCTCCTCATCTTCATCGTGTTGATCTTGGTGCATCGGCCCCAGCCTTTCATGCACGGATTTCCGTTGCTTGGCCGACCGATGCGTTTGTCTGCTTGAGCTGCCCTGATAAGAATTTTCTGCACCACTGCATGCAGGGCACTCCTGGATAGATGGCAACCTCATCCCTTCATTCCAGCAGAAGCGAAAAAACTCGCACTCCCAGTGTGGGTCGTAGGAGTTGTCTTGATCGGCTTGGTCTTGAGCTTGTTCCTCCCGCCTCCGCTGATATTTTCTGATCAGACCCTCAGAGGTCTGATGAGGCCGCTTGCCAGTCCGATGACCACCGCCATCGGCCCTGTCCGCCCGCACCATGTTGACTGGGAACGGGTGGCCTTCAATCTTCATCGGCCGCTTGGCATCATCGATTTTAATTCTGCCCTGCTCGATGGCCGATTGAATTTGTTGCCGGAAGATCTTGCATTCGTTTGTATGGTGTGAATAGGAATTGTGCCACTTGCAATATCTCCTTTTCTTGATGTCTTCGGCCGATGGCAATACGTGACCTACTGGCAGTTGGATATGCTTTTCTTGCAACAGCAGGTCAAATATCTTATCGGCCTTGTTGATGTCGAAATCATATTTATCTTCTTTATCTCCTTTCTTGGCCCACTGGCAAGTTGTTGATTTCCTCATCCAGGCCCACTCGGCTAGGTCGACATCACCATCTTCATCGCCGTCATCGTCGGAGGCGTACTGATAAACAGTGTTAATCTTTTTCGCGAACTTCTTTGCCTCTTGGAATCGCTGCTCGTGGGCCGATACTCGTTGTGCCAGCTGAGCGAGGCTATCAAATTCCTACGAGGAGAACCTCTCGCGTATCGGCCCTAGCAATCCCTGAAAAGCCAGATCGGCCAACTGGGAATCGGTCAGAGGCTATAACATCTGTTCCGTATGTCTCTGAACCTTTGTATGTATTTAGGGACCGATTCATCCACTCGTTGCCTGATGGCAGTCAGATCTGACAGTTTCATTTCTTGTACGCCATTGTAGAAGTATCTATGAAACTGTTTCTCCAGATCTATCCATCCTCTGATGGAATTGCAGGGCAAGGAAGAAAACCATGTGAATGCAGACCCTGATAAGGACAGAGGGAAAAACCTCACCCTCAACGCCTCGATAGCCGATGCCTTCCCGCACTGTGCTAAGAATCGGCTGACATGCTCATATGTCGAGACGTTGTCCTGTCACGAAAACTTGGAGAAATCCGGGATCTTGTATCGGCCCGGCAATGGTACCCTGTCAAATTCCTCGGGATACGGGTGCCGATACACCGTAGAGTTCTCCTTGGGCTTCAAGCCGAATTGATCCCGCATCACCTCGGCTATCATATCGGCCCAATATCCTGCGGGCCGATGTGGGAGGTCTTGCTGAAACGATTGTTGTAGACCCTCTGCTTGATACTGCCTAGGGGAGTATGGCTGGTAATGATGATCCGAGTTCGGTACGCCATACTGTCCTGCGGGGTGCTACGGATAGCCTTGTGGCACGTTGTATGCAGCTTGAAGTAGAGGACTATTGAACACTGAGGCTTGCGGTTGTCCGGCCGATGGCTGGTTGATGGGAACTTGCTGCATCGGCTCAACCACCGGTTGCTTCCCCTTGACCCATTGAGCGTATTGTTCCTCGGTGATGAGCTGAGGGCTGCCCCCGGTCTGCCTGGTGAGGACCAGTGGCAATGTTGTTGTCAGCTGCGCCGATGGGGGTGGCATCGGCGGTGTTGGCTGAGACGTGCTCAGATCATTCCTCAGGGTCCGATATGCAGGGAACTTATTTTCTGGCAAGAAAATCGGCCCCTGAGGCTTGAACTGGTGAATTGACCCGTCTAAGATAGATTTGACCGTATTGGTCAAGGTGTTCACCAAAATCCCTGATTGGTTGACTAGCGCAGAGTGGATTGCGGAGTCAATCCTGTCTTGCAACGTCGGCGCTGCAGTGTCTTCAGTTTTGACGGCGTGATCGTGCGCCGCCGCCGACGTTCCAGCTCCATCTCCGGAGCTCGGCATGACCACCTTGGACTTTTGAATCAAGGTGCCCTGCCGAGTCCTAGAATATGTTTGCAGGTACATATTCTGGAACTGCTCGACCAGCCTATCCATCTCAGCTTTTTGTTCTGCGCTGAGCTGGTCGGCGGTCACGGGAATGACGTTCTCCTCGACGATCTCGGCCTGCTTCGACATCTCGAGGTGTTCTTGTTGCTGGTGAGAAGCTTGTGTTCTTGTGGTCCCACCAGGCGTGCCAAAAGCGTGTTGGCGCAGAATTTCGACCCGTCCAGCAACCAAACGGGTTCCGCGTTACCACGGCGGCCTGGGAGATCTGCTTAACTCCAGTGCAGGTCCAAATGGCTTGCCTAGTCGTAAGTAGAGCGTGCCAGTTGATTTGATCTGCAATCAACAAGAAACAAGCGAACCAAGTCAGAGAACAATGGCCGATCGGTCAGCAGACCGATGACACATTGTCATAGCCCAGCCGATAGGGCAAAGCTATATCGGCTCACTTAGAAAATAAGTAAGACGTGAATCTAATCTTATCGGCCTTCATTGATATGTAGACCTCAACTAATAATATCGGCCGATAAGGATGACAAAGGTAACTACACCAGCTAGTACTCTAGTGCAACCTTATACGAGCCAATCGGCTAGTATAAACACATCAACCATAAAGAAATCTTAAGATTACCTCACGATCGACATATCTATACTTATCGATCTGCACATATAAGTGGCAAACATATGCAAAAAACATAAAGCAATCACATATGTTAGATAAGACCGGCTAAAACCCCGGCACTATCCTTAATTACAATCGAAAACAGGCTTTGTGTTAGATCTCAAAACAGGACTAAGGTCGATAGCAACTCGAAGTGTGAATTGAGACTTAACACAAAGAAAATCAAATCGTCGATTGCTTTTAGGGATGGCAGCTGCATTGAACAATCTAGCCAAGCATAAGAATTAAACCATCGTCGGCAATAAACCCTAAAGCGAGTAAACCGCTGGCAAGGCTTAATTAAGATACCTGTCAAAACTATTCAAGACATGATAATCGACGATCACATCATCGAGGCTTAACGTGTCTAAAGCGACACGTCAGCCCCGACGATGCAGATCGTCGGGGACGAGTTCTTACCTCTGCTCCGAGGAAGCAAGAACTCGTCGAAGAAGACCTCTTGCGAGGGTTGGCGATGCGCCGGAAGTAGATTGATCTGATTGTGTGATTGATTGAGAGAGCTTACATGTACAAACTATCGGGATATTTATACCCGAGGTTACAACAGAACCCTTGTAGGGCACGATCTTATCTACAACTAACAAACAAGTCCTTGCGGCAGACTTAAGCCACAGATTAGATCCACACTACTTAATTTACAAGATACAATTGCCTAAAACCGAGCTTTATCTCTATTTGGCAACTTCCTTGAAGCTTACTTCGAGCCCAGACCAAGCCCACGTTGACACTGTCAACTCACAACCAGTTCAGGTGGATGGTTGGGCCTGTCGCAACGTGGTGTAGCGTTGGACAGTGATGGTTTAATTATGACTAATTAATTCAACTGTTTTACTGTTTTCAACTATTGTTTTTAAATGCGTATTTTATGCAAAATAGCCTTTGCAGCTCTCCTTTGTTATTACTTGCATCATTATTTTCCTTTCCAGTATGACTTGTTGAGTACAGTGGGTAGTACTCAGTCTTGCTTTATTTTTCCCCACACCAGAGTTGGAGGTTGTTTCGGAGGAAGACTTTTCAGAAGAGTAGGCTTGTTGCTACCGTCGAGGAATGCCTGTGGAGTGGAGTCGCTACGTTGCGAGTGTTTAGTTTTTTTTTTAGATTAGATGTTTCCTTTTTCCGCTGCAGTTTTGTAAGAGATTTTTATTGTTTTGTAAGACGTGGATCTGTATGGCAACTTTGTCATTTGTGTACCCTGGCTGATCCTGGACAGGGATTTTAATACACAATTTGCTTTGGAAATTCTGATAGTGAATTTCTGGGCGTGACAAAAACCCACTAAGCTGGTGGGGGATCCATGTTATGTGGCGGGGGAGCCATCCCCACGGGACCCCGTGTTTGGCCGACCGAACTGATTTTCGGTCGACCGAACCGACGTTCGGTAGGACGGGCTGCCGAGTGAAAACTGTGTGTGACCCATGAAGGGCAGGGTGCCCGGGGTGCATGGGGGCTGACTATGCCCCCAAACCCTCTTAGGTGGTGGGGGAGCCATCCCCACTGGACCCCGTGTTTGGCCGACCGAACGGATTTTCGGTCGACCGAACCGACGTTTGGTAGGACGGGCTGCCGAGCGAAAACTGTGTGTGACGCATGAAGGGCAGGACGCTAGGGGTGCATGGGGGCTCGCTATGCCCCTAAACCCTCTTAGGTGGTGGGGGAACCATGTGATGTGGTGGGGGAGCGATCCCCACGAGACCCTGTGTTCGGCCGACCGAACGGATTTTTGGTCGACCGAACCGACGTTCGGTAGGACGGGCTGCCGAGTAAAAACTGTGTGTGACCCGTGAAGGGCTGGACGCTAGGGGTGCGTGGGGCTGGCTATGCCCCCAAACCCTCTTAGGTGGTGGGGGAGCCATCCCCATGGGACCCCGTCTTCGGCCAACCGAACGGATTTTCGGTCGACCGAACCGACGTTCGGTAGGACGGGCTGCCGAGCGAAAACTGTGTGCGACCCACGAAGGGCTAGACGCTAGGGGTGCATGGGGCTGGCTATACCCCCAAACCCACTTAGTTGGTGGGGGAACCATGTTATGTGGTGGGGGAGCCATCCCCTCGGGACCCCGTGTTCGGCCAACGGAATGGATTTTCGGTCGACCGAACCTACGTTCAGTAGGACGGGCTGCCGAGCGAAAACTGTGTGTGACCAATGAAGGGTTGGGCGCTCGGGGTGCATAGGGGCTGGCTATGCCCCCAAACCCTCTTAGGTGGTGGGGGAACCATGTGATGTGGTGGAGGATCCATCCGCACGGGACCCCGTGTTCGGCCGACTGAACGGATTTTCGGTCGACCGAACGTACGTTCGGTAGGACGGGCTGCCGAGCGAAAACTTCCTGTGACTCGTGAAGGGCTGGACGCTAGGGGTGCGTGGAGCTGGCTATGCCCCCAAACCCTGTTAGGTGGTGGGGGAACCATTTTATGTGGTGGGGGAGCCATCCCCACGGGACCCCGTGTTCGGCCGACCGAACGGAGTTTCGGTCGACCGAACCGACGTTTGGTAGGACGGGCTGCCGAGCGAAAACTGTGTGTGACCCGTGAAGGGCTGGACGCTAGGGGTGCGTGGGGCTGGCTATGCGCCCAAACCCTCTTAGGTGGTGGGGGAGCCATCCCCATGGGACCCCGTCTTCGGCCGACCGAACGGATTTACCGTCGACCAAACCGACGTTCGGTAGGACGGGCTGCCGAGCGAAAACTGTGTCCGACCCACGAAGGGCTAGACGCTAGGGGTGCATGGGGCTGGCTATGCCCCCAAACCAACTTAGTTGTTGGGGGAACCATGTTATGTGGTGGGGGAGCCATCCCCTTGGGACCCCGTGTTCGGCCAACGGAACGGATTTTCGGTCGACCGAACCTACGTTCGGTCGGACGGGCTGCCGAGCGAAAACTGTGTGAGACCCATGAAGGGTTGGGCGCTCGGGGTGCATAGGGGCTGGCTATGCCCCCAAACCCTCTTAGGTGGTGGGGGAACCATGTGATGTGGTGGGGGATCCATCCGCACGGGACCCCGTGTTCGGCCGACTGAACGGATTTTCGGTCGACCGAACGTACGTTCGGTAGGACGGGCTGCCGAGCGAAAACTTTGTGTGACTCGTGAAGGGCTGGACGGTAGGGGTGCGTGGAGCTGGCTATGCCCCCAAACCCTCTTAGGTGATGGGGGAACCATGTTATGTGGTGGGGGAGCCATCCCCATGGGACCCCGTGTTCGGCCGATCGAACGGATTTTCGGTCGACCGAACCTACGTTCGGTAGGATGGGCTACCGAGCGAAAACTGTGTGTGACCCGTGAAGGGCTGGACGCTAGGGGTGCGTGGGGCTGGCTATGCCCCCAAACCCTCTTAGGTGGTGGGGGAGCCATCCCCACGGGACCCCGTCTTCGGCCGACCGAACGGATTTTCGGTCGACCGAACCGACGTTCGGTAGGACGGGCTGCCGAGCGAAAACTGTGTGCGACCCACGAAGGGCTAGACGCTAGGGGTGCATGGGGCTGGCTATGCCCCCAAGCCCTCTTAGGTG
>BDMV01000001.1:32176398-32189025 GCA_008326285.1 Oryza officinalis | reverse complement strand
TTACAATAACCCCGGGTGTACATATTTATACCCATGGGGAGATACTAGTCCTTGTAGGACAAGAAAGAAACTTTCCTAAAGATAAAAGAAAAACATAAAGTCCTTAAGGGACACTAAACACACTTTCCTAAAGATAAAAGGAAACTAACAAATATTCTAATTAATAGATACAATTGCCTTCTTCGGACTCAATCCGCACGTGGCAATCCTCATGAAGCACATCAACCGAACCCGACAATGATCCTGCCATCTCCTTATCGGAATCGGCTACATCGGCTATCCTTGTCCGATTCTGTTTCAGCCGATGCACACCGTAGCCGATTTGGCTTGCAGCCGATTCATACTCTGTTTCTGTAATCGCTTATCTCCTCCAATCGGCTTCGGCTTTAACTCTGAATCCAATGCATGATTTACCAAATTTCGTCGTTAACAGGGAGCCATCCCCTCGGGACCCCGTGTTCGGCCGATCGAACTGATTTTCGGTCGACCGAACCTACGTTCGGTAGGACGGGCTACCGAGCGAAAACTGTGTGTGAACCGTGAAGGGCTGGATGCTAGGGGCGCGTGGGGCTGGCCATGCCCCCAAACCCTCTTAGGTGGTGGGGGAGATATCCCCATTGGGCCCCGTGTTCGGCCGACCGAACGGATTTTTGGTCGACCTAACCGACGTTCGGTAGGACGGGCTGCCGAGCGAAAACTGTGTGTGACCCATGAAGGGCTAGACGCTAGGCGTGCATGGGTCTGGCTATGCCCCCAAACCCACTTAGTTGGTGGGGGAACCATGTTATGTGGTGGGGGAGTGCTGATGCAAAAAACACACACTGGCCTGGGAGATCTGCTTAGCTCCAGTGCAGGTCCAAATCTTGAGTGAGATGCGGGCGTGCCAGTCAGTTTGATCCTGCAACTGACAAGATATACAAACGACAGATCAAAGAACCGATCGGCCAACATAGCCGATGTAGTAATTCCAGCCGATCCTGATAACAGCCGATAGCGATAGGGTTTTGAGCTATCGGCTATGTGTTCAATGTAGATTCTGACACTTGACAAAGAGACAATCGGCTGATGATAATATGCATTAGATCGGCAATGACTTGATAAAGTGAAACGAAAGTTAGACATACTCGATCGGCTGTAGATATCAATGATACATAATCTAAATCTCAAAATATATTTAAACCAAGTGATTGGGATAGATCGGACAGGGCGCCGAGACAGTATAAATCACTTATGTCTAAAAACACCTCAAGAGAGAGATTATATATATTCATAGCATAGCCGATGAAGTAAATCTAACATAGATCCAATGCCATAAAATCCACAAGATTAGATTAAACAGTGAAACCTTTGTTGTCATCGGCTAAATTCAACTTATATGCAATCCTTATAAGCCGATGCAACGTCCAGATAACTCATCGGCTGAAACCCCGATGAAACCCTTATCGGCAATCAAAAAGCAGGCTAGAGATTCATGGTTCTAAGCACGACTTAGTAGGTCAAACTCAACTGATGCAGCACTAAGTATGTAAAGAAACACGGTATCTAGATGATCAAGCCCTTGACTGATTTTCAGGGTGGTAGATGCCTAAGCTAATCTAATCTAGCAAGACGATTTAGTCGATACCAGCAGAAACCCTAAAACGAGAAGCAGCCGATAAAGCTAAATCGAGATGCTAATACTAGATTAACAGAAGACATATGATAAATAGCCAGGCAAATATATCATCCAAACCAGAGCAATCCAAGAGGTCGAATGTACTGATGCAGCCTTGAACGACGCCGACGTAGATGATACAATTGCCTGAACCGACGGAACATTGGACTTACCCCTTCGCCGGAGATCGACAGCCGATGCAGCCCCGCGTCAGGTGCCAAATTCCGCCGGTTGATAAAGAAACCGTAACAGAGTAAAAGGTGGCGATGCGCCGAATTGTATTGATCGAGAGTTGATAGATTACAATAACCCCGGGTGTACATATTTATACCCATGGGGAGATACTAGTCCTTGTAGGACAAGAAAGAAACTTTCCTAAAGATAAAAGAAAAACATAAAGTCCTTAAGGGACACTAAACACACTTTCCTAAAGATAAAAGGAAACTAACAAATATTCTAATTAATAGATACAATTGCCTTCTTCGGACTCAATCCGCACGTGGCAATCCTCATGAAGCACATCAACCGAACCCGACAATGATCCTGCCATCTCCTTATCGGAATCGGCTACATCGGCTATCCTTGTCCGATTCTGTTTCAGCCGATGCACACCGTAGCCGATTTGGCTTGCAGCCGATTCATACTCTGTTTCTGTAATCGCTTATCTCCTCCAATCGGCTTCGGCTTTAACTCTGAATCCAATGCATGATTTACCAAATTTCGTCGTTAACACATGCCCCCCAGTTTTGGAGTATGGGAACTCATGCTTCAAAATTATCTTCTGTGACTCCAAAATTGATCCTCTTTTGCTTCTTGCAATCGGCCTTCATGAGCCGATACCGTCTGCATTAGATGAGCTAGACTGTCAAACTTGTGGCAAAAGAATTTATCCTTGATAGGTGCTGATAACCCTTGGAATGCAAGATCTGCTAGCTGCTCATCGCTTAGATTCAAACTATAACATCGGCTGCGGACATCACGAAATCTTTGTATATATTCCATAGCCGATTCTCCTTCTTGCTGCTGCACTGATATCAAATTTGAAAGCTTCATCTCACTGACGCCAGCAAAGAAGTAGTCATGAAATTGCTTCTCAAGATCGGCCCATCTTCTAATGGAATTTGATGGTAGTGATGAAAACCATGTGAAGGCCGATCCAGTCAAAGACAGTGGAAAAAATCTAACTCTCAGAGCTTCCTCAGCCGATGCTTCCCCACATTGCACTAAGAATCGGCTGATGTGTTCCATTGTAGATATATCATCTTGCCCTGAAAACTTGGAGAAATCTGGAACCTTGTATCGATGTGGCAATGACACCCTATCAAACCACTCAGGATATGGCAGCCGATACATAGAAGTCTGATCCTTAGGTTTAATTCCAAACTGTTCCTCTATTACTTTTGCAATCATATCGGCCCAATCTTCTTTAGACTGATATCTTTGAGCTTCTTCTGGCCGATATTGTTGATGTGGCTCTCCAGGCTGATGCTGATCTATTTGCCCCCCAAGCCAATGTCGCTGTTGCCGATGATGCTGAAATCGTTCGTCGATTTGCCCCCCAATCTGATTTGTTAAGGCAATCACTCTGGGAACTATCTTCTCGATCAAACCATGTAATGTACTCACCAAAACTCCAGATCGATCAAACACAGCGCGACGAACGATTTCATCAACTATCTTTTGAAGCATCTCATCATCCATCGGCTCTTCTTCTTCCTTTATCAGCTTGAGAGATTGTTCTTCCTTGGCCTTGACTTCTTGATCAGACATATTGTTGCGATTGTGAGTTCCACGAGCCGCGTAAAAATCTGTTGTCAAAAACACGGTCCCACCGGGCGTGCCAAAAGCGTGTTGATGCAAAAAACACACACTGGCCTGGGAGATCTGCTTAGCTCCAGTGCAGGTCCAAATCTTGGTGAGATGCGGGCGTGCCAGTCAGTTTGATCCTGCAACTGACAAGATATACAAACGACAGATCAAAGAACCGATCGGCCAACATAGCCGATGTAGTAATTCCAGCCGATCCTGATAACAGCCGATAGCGATAGGGTTTTGAGCTATCGGCTATGTGTTCAATGTAGATTCTGACACTTGACAAAGAGACAATCGGCTGATGATAATATGCATTAGATCGGCAATGACTTGATAAAGTGAAACGAAAGTTAGACATACTCGATCGGCTGTAGATATCAATGATACATAATCTAAATCTCAAAATATATTTAAACCAAGTGATTGGGATAGATCGGACAGGGCGCCGAGACAGTATAAATCACTTATGTCTAAAAACACCTCAAGAGAGAGATTATATATATTCATAGCATAGCCGATGAAGTGAATCTAACATAGATCCAATGCCATAAAATCCACAAGATTAGATTAAACAGTGAAACCTTTGTTGTCATCGGCTAAATTCAACTTATATGCAATCCTTATAAGCCGATGCAACGTCCAGATAACTCATCGGCTGAAACCCCGATGAAACCCTTATCGGCAATCAAAAAGCAGGCTAGAGATTCATGGTTCTAAGCACGACTTAGTAGGTCAAACTCAACTGATGCAGCACTAAGTATGTAAAGAAACACGGTATCTAGATGATCAAGCCCTTGACTGATTTTCAGGGTGGTAGATGCCTAAGCTAATCTAATCTAGCAAGACGATTTAGTCGATACCGGCAGAAACCCTAAAACGAGAAGCAGCCGATAAAGCTAAATCGAGATGCTAATACTAGATTAACAGAAGACATATGATAAATAGCCAGGCAAATATATTATCCAAACCAGAGCAATCCAAGAGGTCGAATGTACTGATGCAGCCTTGAACGACGCCGACGTAGATGATACAATTGCCTGAACCGACGGAACATTGGACTTACCCCTTCGCCGGAGATCGACAGCCGATGCAGCCCCGCGTCAGGTGCCAAATTCCGCCGGTTGATAAAGAAACCGTAACAGAGTAAAAGGTGGCGATGCGCCGAATTGTATTGATCGAGAGTTGATAGATTACAATAACCCCGGGTGTACATATTTATACCCATGGGGAGATACTAGTCCTTGTAGGACAAGAAAGAAACTTTCCTAAAGATAAAAGAAAAACATAAAGTCCTTAAGGGACACTAAACACACATTCCTAAAGATAAAAGGAAACTAACAAATATTCTAATTAATAGATACAATTGCCTTCTTCGGACTCAATCCGCACGTGGCAATCCTCATGAAGCACATCAACCGAACCCGACAATGATCCTGCCATCTCGTTATCGGAATCGGCTACATCGGCTATCCTTGTCCGATTCTGTTTCAGCCGATGCACACCGTAGCCGATTTGGCTTGCAGCCGATTCATACTCTGTTTCTGTAATCGCTTATCTCCTCCAATCGGCTTCGGCTTTAACTCTGAATCCAATGCATGATTTACCAAATTTCGTCGTTAACAGGGAGCCATCCCCTCGGGACCCCGTGTTCGGCCGATCGAATTGATTTTCGGTCGACCGAACCTACGTTCGGTAGGACGGGCTACCGAGCGAAAACTGTGTGTGAACCATGAAGGGCTGGATGCTAGGGGCGCGTGGGGCTGGCCATGCCCCCAAACCCTCTTAGGTGGTGGGGGAGCCATCCCCACTGGACCCAGTGTTCGGCCCACCGAACGGATTTTCGGTCGACCGAACCGAGGTTCGGTACGACGGGCTGCCGAGCGAAAACTGTGTGTGACCCGTGAAGGGCTGGACGTTAGGGGTGCGTGGGGCTGGCTATGCCCCCAAACCCTCTTAGGTGGTGGGGGAGCCTTCCCCACTGGACCCCATGTTCAGCCGACCGAACGGATTTTTGGTCGACCGAACCGACGTTCGTTTGGTCGGGCTGCCGTGCGAAAACTGTGTGTGACCCATGAAGGGCTGGACGCTAGTGGTGCATGGGGCAGGCTATTCCCCCAAACCCTCTTAGGTGGTGGGGGAACCATGTTATGTGGTGGGGGAGCCATCCCCACGGGACCCCGTGTTCGGCCGACCGAACTGATTTTCGGTCGACCGAACCGTTGTTCGCTAGGACGGGCTGCCGAGCGAAAACTGTGTGTGACCCATGAAGGGCGGGGCGCTCGGGGTGATTGGGGCTGGCTATGCCCCCAAACCCTCTTAGGTGGTGGGGGAACCATGTGATGTGGTGGGGGAGCCATCCCCACGGGACCCCGTGTTTGGCCGACCAAACGGATTTTCGCTCGACCGAACCTTCGTTCGGTAGGACGGGCTGCCGAGCGAAAACTGTGTGTGACCCGTGAAGGGCTGTACGCTAGGGGTGCATGGGGGCTCGCTATGCCCCCAAACCCTCTTAGGTGGTGGGGGAGCCATCCGACTGGACCCCGTGTTCGGCCCACCGAACGGATTTTCGGTCGACCGAACCGACGTTTGGTAGGACGGGCTGCCGTGCGAAAACTGTGTGTGACCCATGAAGGGCTGGACGCTAGGGGTGCATGGGGGCTCGCTATGCCCCCTAACACTCTTAGGTGGTGGGGGAACCATGTGATGTGGTGGGGGAGCCATCCCCACGGGACCCCGTGTTCGGCCGACCGAACGGATTTTCGGTCGACCGAACAGACGTTTGGTAGGATGGGCTGCCGAGAGAAAACTGTGTGTGACCCATGAAGGGCGAGGCGCTCGGGGTGAATGGGGCTGGCTATGCCCCCAAACCCTCTTAGGTGGTGGGGGAACCATGTGATGTGGTGGGGGACCCATCCCCACGGGACCCCGTGTTCGGCCGACCAAACGGATTTTCGGTCGACCGAACCTTCGTTCGGGAGGACGGGCTGCCGAGCGAAAACTGTGTGTGACCCGTGAAGGGCTGTACGCTAGGGGTGAGTGGGGCTGGCTATGCCCCCAAACCCTCTTAGGTGGTGGGGGAGCCATCCCCACTGGACCCCGTGTTCGGCCCACCAAACGGATTTTCGGTCGACCGAACCGACGTTCGGTACAACGGGCTACCGAGCGAAAATTGTGTGTGACCCATGAAGGGCTGGACGCTAGGGGTGCATGGAGCTGGCTATGGCCCCAAACCCTCTTAGGTGGTGGGGGAGCCATCCCCATGGGACCCCGTGTTCGGCCGACCAAACGGATTTTCGGTCAACCGAACCTACGTTCGGTAGGACGGGCTGCCAAGCGAAAACGGGGTGTGACACGTGAAGGGTTGGATGCTAGGGGTGCGTGGGGCTGGCTATGCCCCCAAACCCTCTTAGGTGGTGGGGGAGCCATCCCCACGAGACCCCGTGTTCGGCCGATCGAACTGATTTTCGGTCGACCGAACCTACGTTCGGTAGGACGGGCTACCGAGCGAAAACTGTGTGTGAACCATGAAGGGCTGGATGCTAGGGGTGCGTGGGGCTGGCCATGCCCCCAAACCCTCTTAGGTGGTGGGGGAGATATCCCCACTGGGCCCCGTGTTCGACCGACCGAACGGATTTTTCGTCGACCGAACCGACGTTCGGTAGGACGGGCTGCCGAGCGAAAACTGTGTGTGACCCATGAAGGGCTGGACGCTAGGGGTGCGTGGGGCTGGCAATGCCCCCAAACCCTGTTAGGTGGTGGGGGAACCATGTTATGTGGTGGGGGAGCCATCCCAACGGGACCCCGTGTTTGGCCGACAGAACGGATTTTCGGCCGACCGAACCTAAGTTCGGTAGGACGGGCTGCCGAGCGAAAACTATGTGTGACCCATGAAGCGCTGGACGCTAGGGGTGCATGGGGCTGGCTATGCCCCCAAACCCTCTTAGGTGGTGGGGGAGCCATCCCCACTGGACCCAGTGTTCGGCCCACCGAACGGATTTTCGGTCGACCGAACCGACGTTCGGGACGACGGGCTGCCGAGCGAAAACTGTGTGTGACCCGTGAAGGGCTGGACGTTAGGGGTGCGTGGGGCTGGCTATGCCCCCAAACCCTCTTAGGTGGTGGGGGAGCCATCCCCACTGGACCCCATGTTCGGCCGACCGAACGGATTTTTGGTCGACCGAACCGACGTTCGTTTGGTCGGGCTGCCGTGCGAAAACTGTGTGTGACCCATGAAGGGCTGGACGCTAGTGGTGCATGGGGCTGGCTATGCCCCCAAACCCTCTTAGGTGGTGGGGGAACCATGTTATGTGGTGGGGGAGCCATCCCCACGGGACCCCGTGTTCGGCCGACCGAACTGATTTTCGGTCGACCGAACCGTTGTTCGCTAGGACGGGCTGCCGAGCGAAAACTGTGTGTGACCCATGAAGGGCGGGGCGCTCGGGGTGATTGGGGCTGGCTATGCCCCCAAACCCTCTTAGGTGGTGGGGGAACCATGTGATGTGGTGGGGGAGGCATCCCGACGGGACCCCGTGTTCGGCCGACCAAACGGATTTTCGCTCGACCGAACCTTCGTTCGGTAGGACGGGCTGCCGAGCGAAAACTGTGTGTGACCCGTGAATGGCTGTACGCTAGGGGTGCATGGGGGCTCGCTATGCCCCCAAACCCTCTTAGGTGGTGGGGGAGCCATCCGACTGGACCCCGTGTTCGGCCCACCGAACGGATTTTCGGTCGACCGAACCGACGTTTGGTAGGACGGGCTGCCGTGCGAAAACTGTGTGTGACCCATGAAGGGCTGGACGCTAGGGGTGCATGGGGGCTCGCTATGCCCCCTAACACTCTTAGGTGGTGGGGGAACCATGTGATGTGGTGGGGGAGCCATCCCCACGGGACCCCGTGTTCGGCCGACCGAACTGATTTTCGGTCGACCGAACCGACGTTTGGTAGGATGGGCTGCCGAGAGAAAACTGTGTGTGACCCATGAAGGGCGAGGCGCTCGGGGTGAATGGGGCTGGCTATGCCCCCAAACCCTCTTAGGTGGTGGGGGAACCATGTGATGTGGTGGGGGACCCATCCCCACGGGACCCCGTGTTCGGCCGACCAAACGGATTTTCGGTCGACCGAACCTTCGTTCGGGAGGACGGGCTGCCGAGCGAAAACTGTGTGTGACCCGTGAAGGGCTGTACGCTAGGGGTGAGTGGGGCTGGCTATGCCCCCAAACCCTCTTAGGTGGTGGGGGAGCCATCCCCACTGGACCCCGTGTTCGGCCCACCAAACGGATTTTCGGTCGACCGAACCGACGTTCGGTACAACGGGCTACCGAGCGAAAATTGTGTGTGACCCATGAAGGGCTGGACGCTAGGGGTGCATGGAGCTGGCTATGGCCCCAAACCCTCTTAGGTGGTGGGGGAGCCATCCCCATGGGACCCCGTGTTCGGCCGACCAAACGGATTTTCGGTCAACCGAACCTACGTTCGGTAGGACGGGCTGCCAAGCGAAAACGGGGTGTGACACGTGAAGGGTTGGACGCTAGGGGTGCGTGGGGCTGGCTATGCCCCCAAACCCTCTTAGGTGGTGGGGGAACCATGTTATGTGGTGGGGGAGCCATCCCCAAGGGACCTCGTGTTTGCTCGACAGAACGGATTTTCGGTCGACCGAACCTACGTTCGGTACGACGGGCTGCCGAGCGAAAACTGTGTGCGACCAATGAAGGGCAGGATGCTAGGGGTGCGTGGGGCTGGCTATGCCCCCAAACCCTCTTAGGTGGTGAGGGAGCGATCCCCACTGGACCCCGTGTTCGGCCCACCGAACGGATTTTCGGTCGACCGAACCAACGTTCGGTACGACGGGCTGCCGAGCGAAAACTGTGTGTGACCCACGAAGGGCTGGACGTTAGGGGTGCGTGGGGCTGGCTATGCCTCCAAACCCTCTCAGTTGGTGGGGGAGCCATCCCCACGAGACCCCGTGTTCGGCCGACCGAACGGATTTTCGGTCGACCGAACCTACGTTCGGTAGGACGGGCTGCCGAGCGAAAACTGGGTGTGACCCGTGAAGGGTTGGACGCTAGGGGTGCGTGGGGCTGGCTATGCCCCCAAACCCTCTTAGGTGGGGGGGGAACCATGTGATGTGGTGGGGGAGCCATCCCCACGGGACCCCGTGTTTGGCCGACAGAACGGATTTTCGGCCGACCGAACCTACGTTCGGTAGGACGGGCTGCCGAGCGAAAACTGTGTGTGACCCATGAAGGGCTGGACAGTAGGGGTGCATGGGGCTGGCTATGCCCCCAAACCCTCTTAGGTGGTGGGGGAGCCATCCCCACTGGACTCCGTGTTCGGCCCACCGAACGGATTTTCGGTCGACCGAACCGACGTTCGGAACGACGGGCTGCCGAGCGAAAACTGTGTGTGACCCACGAAGGGCTGGACGTTAGGGGTGCGTGGGGCTGGCTATGCCCCCAAACCCTCTTAGGTGGTGGGGGAGTCATCCCCACTGGACCCCGTGTTCGGCCGACCGAACGGATTTTTGGTCGACCGAACCGACGTTCGTTAGGACGGGCTGCCGTGCAAAAACTGTGTGTGACCCGTGAAGGGCTGGATGTTTGGGGTGCATGGGGCTGGCTATGCCCCCAAACCCTCTTAGTTGGTGGGGGAGCCATCCCCACTGGACTCCGTGTTCGGCCCACCGAACGGATTTTCGGTCGACCGAACCGACGTTCGGTACGACGGGCTGCCGAGCGAAAACTGTGTCTGACCCGTGAAGGGCTGGACGATAGGGGTGCGTGGGGCTGGCTATGCCCCCAAACCCTCTTAGGTGGTGGGGGAGCCATCCCCACGGGACCCCGTGTTCGGCCGACCGAACGGATTTTCGGTTGACCGAACCTACGTTCGGTAGGACGGGCTGCCGAGCGAAAACTGGGTGTGACCCCTGAAGGGCAGGATGCTAGGGTTGCATGGGGCTGGCTATGCCCCCAAACCCTCTTAGGTGGTGGGGGAGCCATCCCCACGGGACCCCGTGTTCTGCCGACCGAACGGATTTTCGGTCGACCGAACCTACGTTCGGTAGGACGGGTTGCCATGCGAAAACTGTGTGTGACCCATGAAGGGTTGGACGTTAGGGGTGCGTGGGGCTGGCTATGCCCCCAAACCCTCTTAGGTGGAGGGAGAACCATGTTATGTGGTGGGGGAGCCATCCCCATGGGACCCCGTGTTTGGCCGACAGAACGGATTTTTGGTCGACCGAACCTACGTTCGGTAGGACGGGCTACCGAGGGAAAACGGTGTGTGACCCGTGAAGGGCTGGATGCTAGGGGTGCATGGGGCTGGCTATGCCCCCAAACCCTCTTAGGTGGTGGGGGAGCCATCCCCACTGGACCCCGTGTTCGGCCCACCGAACGGATTTTCGGTCGACCGAACCTACGTTTGGTAGGACGGGCTACCGAGCGAAAACTGTGTGTGACCCGTGAAGGGCTGGACGCTAGGGGTGCGTGGGGCTGGCAATGCCCCCAAACCCTCTTTGGTGGTGGGGGAGCCATCCCCACTGGACCCCGTGTTCGGCCGACCGAACGGATTTTCGGTTGACCGAACCGACGTTCGTTAGGTCGGGCTGCCATGCGAAAACTGTGTGTGACCCATGAAGGGCTGGACGCTAGTGGTGCATGGGGCTGGCTATGCCCCCAAACCCTCTTAGGTGGTGGGAGAACCATGTTATGTGGTGGGGGAGCCATCCCCACGGGACCCCGTGTTCAGCCGACCGAACTGATTTTCGGTCGACCGAACCGTTGTTCGCTTGGTCGGGCTGCCGGGCGAAAACTGTGTGTGACCCATGAAGGGCGGGGCGCTCCGGGTGAATGGGGCAGGCTATGCCCCCAAACCCTCTTAGGTGGTGGGGGAACCATGTGATGTGGCGGGGGAGCCATCCCCACGGGACCCCGTGTTCGGCCGACCAAACGGATTTTCGGTCGACCGAACCTACGTTCGGTAGGACGGGCTGCCGAGCGAAAACTGTGTGTGACCTATGAAGGGCGGGGCGCTTGGGGTGAATGTGGTGGCTATGCCCCCAAACCCTCTTAGGTGGTGGGGGAACCATGTCATGTGGTGGGGGAGCCATCCCCACGGGACCCCGTGTTCGGCCGACCGAATGGATTTTCGGTCGACCGAACCTACGTTCGGTAGGACGGGCTACCGAGCGAAAACTGTCTGACCCATGAAGGGCTGGGCGCTCGGGGTGAATGTGGTGGCTATGCCCCCAAACCCACTTAGGTGGTGGGGGAACCATGTTATGTGGAGGGGGATCCATCCCCACGGGACCCCGTGTTCGACCGACCGAACTGATTTTCGGTCCACCGAACCAACGTTCGGTAGGACGGGCTGCCGAGCGAAAACTATGTGTGACTCGTGAAGGGCTGGACGCTAGGGGTGCGTGGGGCTGGCTATGCCCCCAAACCCCCTTAGGTGGTGGGGGAACCATGTTATGTGGTGGGGAAGCCATCCCCACGGGACCCCGTGTTCGGCCGACTGAACGGATTTTTGGTCGACCGAACCTACGTTCGGTAGGATGGGCTGCCGAGCGAAAACTGTGTGTGACCCATGAAGGGATCGACGCTAGGGGTGCGTGGGGCTGGCTATGCCCCAAACCCTCTTAGGTGGTGGGGGAACCATGTTATTTGGTGGGGGAGCCATCCCCACGGGACCCCGTGTTCGGCTGACCAAACTGATTTTCGGTCGATCGAACCGTTGTTCCGTAGGACGGGCTGCCGAGCGAAAACTGTGTGTGACCCATGATGGGTGGGGCGCTCGGGGTGCATGGGGCTGGCTATGCCCCCAAACCCTCTTAGGTGGTGGGGGAACCATGTTATTTGGTGGGGGAGCCATCCCCACGGGACCCCGTGTTCGGCTGACCAAACTGATTTTCGGTCGATCGAACCGTTGTTCCGTAGGACGGGCTGCCGAGCGAAAACTGTGTGTGACCCATGAAGGGTGGGGCGCTCGGGGTGCATGGGGCTGGCTATGCCCCCAAACCCTCTTAGGTGGTTTGGGAACCATGTTATTTGGTGGGGGAGCCATCCCCACGGGACCCCGTGTTCGGCTGACCAAACTGATTTTCGGTCGATCGAACCGTTGTTCGGTAGGACGGGCTGCCGAGCGAAAACTGTGTGTGACCCATGA
>BDMV01000001.1:32160200-32172042 GCA_008326285.1 Oryza officinalis | reverse complement strand
TGCCCCCAAACCCTCTTAGGTGGTGGGGGAGCCAGCCCCACCGGACCCCGTCTTCGGCCGACCGAACGGATGTTCGGCCGACCGAACCGACGTTCGGTAGGACGGGCTACCGAGCGAAAAATGTGTGTGACCCGTGAAGGGCTGGACGCTAGGGGTGCGTGGGGCTGGCTATGCCCCCAAACCCTCTTAGGTGGTGGGGGAGCCAACCCCACCGGACCCCATGTTCGGCCGACCGAACGGATTTTCGGTCGACCGAACCAACGTTCGGAAGGACGGGCTGCCGAGCGAAAACTGTGTGTGACCCCTGAAGGGCTGGACGCTAGGGCTGTCGACCAAAAATCCGTTCGGTCGGCCGAACACGGGGTCCCATGGGGATGGCTCCACCACCACCTAAGATGGTTCGAGGGCATAGCCAGCCCCATGCACCCCTAGCATCCAGCCCTTCAGAGGTCACACACAGTTTTCGCTCGGCAGCCCGTCCTTCCGAACGTCGTTTCGGTCGACCGAAAATCCGTTCAATCGGCCGAACATGGGGTCCAATGGGGTGGGCTCCCCCACCACCTAAGAGGGTTTGGGGGCATAGCCAGTCCCACGCACCCCTAGCGTCCAGCCCTTCACGGGTCACACACAGTTTTCGCTCGGTAGCCTGTCCTACCGAACGTCGGTTCAGTCGGCCGAACACGGGGTCCCGTGGGGATGGCTCCCCCACCACATAAGAGGGTTTGCGCGCATAGCCAGCCCCATGCACCCCTAGCATCCAGCCCTTCACGGGTCACACACAGTTTTCGCTCGGCCGCCCGTCCTACCGAACGTCGGTTCGGACGACCGAAAATCCGTTCGGTCGACCGAACACGGGGCCCAGTGGGGATGGCTCCCCCACCACCTAAGAGCGTTTGGGGGCATAGCCAGCCCCACGCAGCCCTAGCGTCCAGCCCTTCATGGGTCATACACAGTTTTCGCTCGGCAGCCCGTCCTACCGAACGTAGGTTCGGTCGACCAAAAATCCGTTCGGTCGGCCGAACACGGGGTCCCGTGGGGATGGCTCCCCCACCACATAACATGGTTCCCCCACCACCTAAGAGGGTTTGGGGGCATAGCCAGCCCCATGCATTCCTAGCAGCCAGCCCTTCGTGGGTCACACAGTTTTCGCTCGATAGCCCATCCTATCGAACGTTGGTTCGGTCGACCAAAAATCCGTTCGGTCAGCCGAACATGGGGTCTAGTGGGGATGGCTCCCCAACCACCTAAGAGGGTTTGGGGGCATAGCCAGCCCCACGCACCCCTAGCATCCAGCCCTTCACGGGTCACACACAGTTTTCGCTCGGCACCCCGTCCTACCGAACGTAGGTTCGGTCGACCGAAAATCCGTTCGGTCGGCCGAACACGGGGTCCCGTGGGGATGGCTCCCCCACCACATAACATGGTTCCCCCACCACCAAAGAGGGTTCGAGGGCATAGCCAGCCCCATGCACCCCTAGCGTCCAGCCCTTCAGGGGTCACACACAGTTTTCGCTCGGCAGCCCGTCCTTCCGAACGTTGGTTCGGTCGACCGAAAATCCGTTCGTTCGGCCAAACATGGGGTCCAGTGGGGTTGGCTCCCCCACCACCTAAGAAGGTTTGGGGGCATAGCCAGCCCCACGCACCCCTAGCGTCCAGCCCTTCACGGGTCACACACATTTTTCGCTTGGCAGCCCGTCCTACCGAACATAGGTTCGGTCGACCGAAAATCCGTTCGGTCGGCCGAACACGGTGTCCCGTGGGGATGGCTCCCCCACCACATCACATGGTTCCCCCACCACCTAAGAGATTTTGGGGGCATAGCCAGCCCCCATGGACCCCGAGCGCCCAGCCCTTCATGGGTCACACACAGTTTTCGCTCGGCAGCCCGTCCTACCAAACGTAGGTTCGGTCGACCGAAAATCCGTTCGGTCGGCCGAACACGATGTCCCGTGGGGATGGCTCCCCCACCAGATCACATCGATCCCCCACCACCTAAGATGGTTTGGGGGCATAGCCAGCCCCATGCACCCCTTCATTGGTCAGACACAGTTTTTGCTCGGCCGAACACGGGGTCCAGTGGGGATGGCTCCCCCAACACCTAAGAGGGTGTGGGGGCATAGCCAGCCCCACGGACCCCGAGCGCCCAGCACTTCATGGCTCACACACAGTTTTCGCTCGGCAGCCCGTCCTACCGAACAACGGTTCGATCGACCGAAAATCAGTTCGGTCGGCCGAACACGGGGTCCCGTGGGGATGGCTCCCCCACCACATAACATGGTTCCCCCACCACCTAAGTGGGTTTGGGGGCATAGCCAGCCCCATGCACCACTAGCATCCAGCCGTTCATGCGTCACACACATTTTTCGCTCGGCAGCCCGTCCTACTGAACGTAGGTTCGGTCGACCGAAAATCCGTTCGGTTGGCCGAACACGGGGTCCAGTGGGGATGGCTCCCCCACCACATCACATGGTTCCCCCACCACCTAAGAGGGTTTGGGGGCATAGCCAGCCCCCATGCACCCCGAGCGCCCAGCCCTTCATGGGTCACACACAGTTTTCGCTCGGCAGCCCGTCCTACCGAACGTAGGTTCGGTCGACAGAAAATCCGTTCGGTCGGCCGAACACGGGGTCCCGTGGGGATGGCTCCCCCACCACATAACATGGTTCCCCCACCACCTAAGAGGGTTTGGGGGCATAGCCAGCCCCATGCATTCCTAGCAGCCAGCCCTTCGTGGGTCACACAGTTTTCGCTCGATAGCCCATCCTATCGAACGTTGGTTCGGTCGACCAAAAATCCGTTCGGTCAGCCGAACATGGGGTCTAGTGGGGATGGCTCCCCAACCACCTAAGAGGGTTTGGGGGCATAGCCAGCCCCACGCACCCCTAGCATCCAGCCCTTCACGGGTCACACACAGTTTTCGCTCGGCACCCCGTCCTACCGAACGTAGGTTCGGTCGACCGAAAATCCGTTCGGTCGGCCGAACACGGGGTCCCGTGGGGATGGCTCCCCCACCACATAACATGGTTCCCCCACCACCAAAGAGGGTTCGAGGGCATAGCCAGCCCCATGCACACCCTAGCGTCCAGCCCTTTCAGGGGTCACACATCAGTTTTCGCTCGGCAGCCCGTCCTTCCGAACGTTGGTTCGGTCGACCGAAAATCCGTTCGTTCGGCCAGAACATGGGGTCCGTGGGGTTGGCTCCCCCACCACCTAAGAAGGGTTTGGGGCATAGCCAGCCCCACGCACCCCTAGCGTCCAGCCCTTCACGGGTCACACACATTTTTCGCTTGGCAGCCCGTCCTACCGAACATAGGTTCGGTCGACCGAAAATCCGTTCGGTCGGCCGAACACGGTGTCCCGTGGGGATGGCTCCCCCACCACATCACATGGTTCCCCCACCACCTAAGAGATTTTGGGGGCATAGCCAGCCCCCATGGACCCCGAGCGCCCAGCCCTTCATGGGTCACACACAGTTTTCGCTCGGCAGCCCGTCCTACCAAACGTAGGTTCGGTCGACCGAAAATCCGTTCGGTCGGCCGAACACGATGTCCCGTGGGGATGGCTCCCCCACCAGATCACATCGATCCCCCACCACCTAAGATGGTTTGGGGGCATAGCCAGCCCCATGCACCCCTTCATTGGTCAGACACAGTTTTTGCTCGCGAACACGGGGTCCAGTGGGGATGGCTCCCCCAACACCTAAGAGGGTGTGGGGGCATAGCCAGCCCCACGGACCCCGAGCGCCCAGCACTTCATGGCTCACACACAGTTTTCGCTCGGCAGCCCGTCCTACCGAACAACGGTTCGATCGACCGAAAATCAGTTCGGTCGGCCGAACACGGGGTCCCGTGGGGATGGCTCCCCCACCACATAACATGGTTCCCCCACCACCTAAGTGGGTTTGGGGGCATAGCCAGCCCCATGCACCACTAGCATCCAGCCGTTCATGCGTCACACACATTTTTCGCTCGGCAGCCCGTCCTACTGAACGTAGGTTCGGTCGACCGAAAATCCGTTCGGTTGGCCGAACACGGGGTCCAGTGGGGATGGCTCCCCCACCACATCACATGGTTCCCCCACCACCTAAGAGGGTTTGGGGGCATAGCCAGCCCCCATGCACCCGAGCGCCCAGCCCTTCATGGGTCACACACAGTTTTCGCTCGGCAGCCCGTCCTACCGAACGTAGGTTCGGTCGACAGAAAATCCGTTCGGTCGCCGAAGACGGGTCCGGTGGGGCTGGCTCCCCCACCACCTAAGAGGGTTTGGGGGCACAGCCAGCCCCATGCACCCCTAGCGTCCAGCCCTTCACGGGTCACACACAGTTTTCGCTCGGCAGCCCGTCCTACTGAACGTAGGTTCGGTCGACCGAAAATCCGTTCGGTTGGCCGAACACGGGGTCCAGTGGGGATGGCTCCCCAACCACCTAAGAGGGTTTGGGGGCATAGCCACCCCCACGCACCCCAAGCATCCAGCCCTTCACGGGTCACACACAGTTTTCGCTCGGCACCCCATCCTACCGAACGTAGGTTCGGTCGACCGAAAATCCGTTCGGTCGGCCGAACACGGGGTCCCGTGTGGATGGCTCCCCCACCACATCACATGGTTCCCCCACCACCTAAGAGGGTTTGGGGGCATAGCCAGCCCCCATGCACCCCGAGCGCCCAGCCCTTCATGGGTGACACATAGTTTTCGCTCGGCAGCCCGTCCTATCGAACGTTGGTTCGGTCGACCGAAATTCAGTTCGGTCGGTCGAACACGGGGTCCTGTGGGGATGGCTCCCCCACCACATAACATGGTTCCCCCACCTCCTAAGAGAGTTTGGGGGCATAGCCAGCCCCATGCACCCCGAGCGCCCAGCCCTTCATGGATCACACACTGTTTTCGCTTGGCAGCCCGTCCTTCCGAACGTCGGTTCTGTCGATCGAAAATCAGTTCGGTCGGCCGAACACGGGATCCCATGGGGATGGCTCCCCCACCACATAACATGGTTCCCCCACCACCTAAGAGGGTTCGGGGGCATAGCCAGGCCCATGCACTCCTAGCGTCCAGCCCTTCATGGGTCACACACAGTTTTCGCTCGATAGCCCATCCTATCGAACGTCGGTTCGGTCGACCAAAAATCCGTTCGGTTGGCCGAACACGGGGTCCAGTGGGGATGGCTCCCCTAGCACCTAAGAGGGTTTGGGGGCATAGCCAGCCCCACGCACCCCTAGCGTCCAGCCCTTCATGGGTCACACACAGTTTTCGTTCGGCAGACCGTCCTGCCGAACGTAGGTTCGGTCGACCGAAAAACCGTTCGGTCGGTCGAACACGGGGTCCCGTGGGGATGGCTCCCCCACCACATAACATTGTTCCCCCACCACCTAAGAGGGTTTGGTGGCATAGCCAGCCGCCATGCACCCCGAGCGGACAGCCCTTTATGGGTCGCACACAGTTTTCGCTCGGTAGCCCGTCCTACCGAACGTCGGTTAGGTCGACCGAAAATCAGTTCGGTCGGCCGAACACGGGGTCCAGTGGGGATGGCTCCCCCACCACATAACATGGTTCCCCACCACCTAAGAGGGTTTGGTGGCATAGCCAGCTGCCATGCACCCCGAGCGCACAGCCGTTCATGTGTCACACACAGTTTTCGCTCGGTAGTCCGTCCTACCGAATGTCGGTTAGGTCGACCGAAAATCAGTTCGGTCGGCCGAACACGGGGTCCCGTGGGGATGGCTCCCCCACCACATAACATGGTTCCCCACCACCTAAGAAGGTTTGGGGGAATAGCCAGCCCCATGCACTCCTAGTGTCCAGCCCTTCATGGGTCACACACAGTTTTCGCTCGATAGCCCATCCTATCGAACGTCGGTTCGGTCGACCAAAAATCCGTTCGGTCGGCCGAACACGGGGTCCAGTGGGGATGGCTCCCCCAGCACCTAAGAGAGCTTGGGGGCATAGCCAGCCCCACGCACCCCTAGCGTGCAGCCCTTCACGGGTCACACACAGTTTTCGCTCGGCAACCCGTCCTACCGAACGTAGGTTCGGTCGACCGAAAATCCGTTCGGTCGGCCGAACACGATGTCCCGTGGGGATGGCTCCCCCACCAGATCACATGGATCCCCCAACACCTAAGAGGGTTAGGGGGCATAGCCAGCCCCATGCACCCCTTCATGGGTCAGACACAGTTTTTGCTCGGCCGAACACGGGGTCCAGTGGGGATGGCTCCCCCACCACCTAAGAGGGTGTGGGGGCATAGCCAGCCCCACGGACCCCTAGCGTGCCGCCCTTCATGGGTCACACACAGTTTTCGCTCGGCAACCCGTCCTTCCGAACGTAGGTTCGGTCGACCAAAAATCCGTTCGGTCGGCCGAACACGATGTCCTGTGGGGATGGCTCCCCCACCACCTAAGAGGGTTTGGGGGCATAGCCAGCCCCATGCACCCCTAGCGTCCAGCTGTTCACGGGTCACACACAGTTTTTGCTCGGCAGCCCGTCCTGCCGAACGTAGGTTCGGTCGACCGAAAATCCGTTCGGTCGGCTGAACACGGGGTCCCGTGGGGATGGCTCCCCCACCACATCACATGGTTCCCCCACCACCTAAGAGGGTTTGGGGGCATAGCCAGCCCCACGCACCCCTAGCGTCCAGCCCTTCACGAGTCACACACAGTTTTCGCTCGGCAGCCCATCCTACCGAACGTAGGTTCGGTCGACCGAAAATCTGTTCGGTCCGCCGAACACGGGGTCCCATGGGGATGGCTCCCCCACCACCTAAGAGGGTTTGGGGGCATAGCCAGCCCCCATGCACCCCGAGCGCCCAGCCCTTCATGGGTCACACACAGTTTTCGCTCAGCAGCCCGTCCTACGGAACGTAGGTTCGGTGGACCGAAAATCAGTTCGGTCGGCCGAACACGGGTCCCGTGGGGATGGCTCCCCCACCACATAACATGGTGCCCCCACCACCTAAGAGGGTTTGGGGGCATAGCCAGGCCCACGCACCGCTAGTGTGCAGCCCTTCACGGGTCACACACAGTTTTCGCTCGGCAACCCGTCCTACCGAACGTAGGTTCGGTCGACCGAAAATCCGTTCGGTCGGCCGAACACGGTGTCCCATGGGGATGGCTCCTGCACCACCTAAGAGGGTTTGGGGGCATAGCCAGCCCCACGCAGCCCTAGCGTCCAGCTCTTCACGGGTCACACACAGTTTTCGCTCGGCAGCCCGTCCTACCGAACGTAGGTTCGGTCGACCGAAAATCCGTTTGGTTGGCCGAACAAGGGGTCCAGTGGGGATGGCTCCCCCACCACTTAAGAGGGTTTGGGGGCATAGCCAGCCTCACGGACCCCTAGCGTCCAGCCCTTCAAGGGTCACACACAGTTTTTGCTCGGCAGCCCGTCCTACCGAACGTAGGTTCGGTCGACCGAAAATCCGTTCGGTCGGCCGAACACGGGGTCCCGTGTGGATGGCTCCCCCACCACATAACATGGTTCCCCCAACACCTAAGAGGTTTTGGGGGCATAGCCAGCCCCATGCACCACTAGGATCCAGCCGTTCATGCGTCACACACAGTTTTCGCTTTGCAGCCCGTCCTACCGAACGTCGGTTCGGTCGACCGAAAATCCGTTCGGTCGGCCGAAGACGGGGTCCGGTGGGGCTGGCTCCCCCACCACCTAAGAGGGTTTGGGGGCATAGCCGGCCCCATGCACCCCTAGCGTCCAGCCGTTCACGGGTCACACACAGTTTTCGCTCGGTAGCCCGTCCTACCGAACGTAGGTTCGGTCGACCGAAAATCCGTTCCGTTGGCCGAACACGGGGTCCAGTGGGGATGGCACCCCCACCACCTAAGAGGGTTTGGGGGCATAGCCAGCCCCACGCACCCCTAGCGTCCAGCCCTTCACGGGTCACACACAGTTTTCGCTCGGCAGCCCGTCCTACCGAACGTAGGTTTGGTTGACCGAAAATCCGTTCGGTCGGCCGAACACGGGGTCCCATGTGGATGGCTCCCCCACCACATCACATGGTTCCCCCACCACCTAAGAGGGATTGGGGGCATAGCCAGCCCCCATGCACCCCGAGCGCCCAGGCCTTCATTGGTCACACACAGTTTTCGCTCAGCAGCCCGTCCTACGGAACGTAGGATCGGTGGACCGAAAATCAGTTCGGTCGGCCGAACACGGGTCCCGTGGGGATGGCTCCCCCACCACATAACATGGTTACCCCACCACCTAAGAGGGTTTGGGGGCATAGCCAGCCCCACGCACCCCTAGCGTGCAGCCCTTCACGGGTCACACACAGTTTTCGCTCGGCAACCCGTCCTACCGAACGTAGGTTCGGTCGGCCGAAAATCCGTTCGGTCGGCCGAACACGGTGTCCCGTGGGGATGGCTCCTGCACCACCCAAGAGGGTTTGGGGGCATAGCCAGACCCACGCACCCCTAGCGTCCAGCTCTTCATGGGTCACACACAGTTTTCGCTCGGCAGCCCGTCCTACCGAACGTAGGTTCGGTCGACCGAAAATCCATTTGGTTGGCCAAACACGGGGTCCAGTGGGGATGGCTCCCCCACCACCTAAGAGGGTTTGGGGGCATAGCCAGCCTCACGCACCCCTCGCGTCCAGCCCTTCAAGGGTCACACACAGTTTTCGCTCGGCAGCCCGTCCTACCGAACGTAGGTTCGGTCGACCGAAAAAACGTAGGTTCGGTCGGCCGAACACGGGGTCCCGTGTGGATGGCTCCCCCACCACATAACATGGTTCCCCCAACACCTAAGAGGGTTTGGGGGCATAGCCAGCCGCATGCACCACTAGCATCCAGCCGTTCATGCGTCACACAGTTTTCGCTCGGCAGCCCGTCCTACCGAACGTCGGTTCGGTCGACCGAAAATCCGTTCGGTTGGCCGAACACGGGGTCCAGTGGGGATGGCACCCCCACCACCTAAGAGGGTTTGGGGGCATAGCCAGCCCCACGCACCCCTAGCGTCCAGCCCTTCACGGGTCAGACACAGCTTTCGCTCGGCAGCCCGTCCTACCAAACGTAGGTTCGGTCAACCGAAAATCCGTTCGGTCGGCCGAACACGGGGTACCGTAGGGATGGCTCCCCCACCACATCGCATGGTTCCCCCACCACCTAAGAGGGTTTGGGGGCATAGCCAGCCCCCATGCACCCCGAGCGCCCAGCCCTTCATGGGTCACACACAGTTTTCGCTCGGCAGCCCGTCCTACCGAACGTTGGTTCGGTCGACCGAAAATCTGTTCGGTCGGCCGAACACGGGGTCCCGTAGGGATAGCTCCCCCACCACATAACATGGTTCCCCCACCACCTAAGAGGGTTTGGGGGCATAGCCAGCCCCCATGCACCCCGAGCGCCCAGCCCTTCATGGGTCACACACAGTTTTCGCTTGGCAGCCCGTCCTACCGAACGTTGGTACGGTCGACCGAAAATCACTTCGGTCTGCCGAACACGGGGTCCCGTAGGGATGGCTCCCCCACCACATAACATGGTTCCCCCACCACCTAAGAGGGTTTGGGGGCATAGCCAGCCCCATGCACCCCGATTGCCCAGCCCTTCATGGGTCACACACTGTTTTCGCTTGGCAGCCCGTCCTACCGAACGTCGGTTCTGTTGATCGAAAATCACTTCGGTCGGCCGAACACGGGATCCCGTGGGGATGGCTCCCCCACCACATAACATGGTTCCCCCACCACCTAAGAGGGTTTGGGGGCATAGCCAGCCCCACGCACCCCTAGCGTCCAGCCCTTCACGGGTCACACACAGTTTTCGCTTGGCAGCCCGTCCTACGGAACGTAGGTTCGGTCGACCGAAAATCCGTTCGGTCGGCCGAACACGGGGTCCCGTGGGGATGGCTCCCCCACCACATCACATGGTTCCCCCACCACCTAAGAGGGTTTGGCGGCACAGCCAGCCGCCATGCACCCCGAGCGCCTAGCCCTTGATGGGTCACACATAGTTTTCGCTCGGCAGCCCGTCCTACCGAACGTAGGTTCGCTTGACCGAAAATCCGTTCAGTGGGCCGAACACGGGGTCTAGTGGGGATGGCTCCCCCACCACCTAAGAGGGTTTGGGGGCATAGCCAGCCCCACGCACCCCTAGCGACCAGCCCTTCACGGGTCACACATAGTTTTCGCTCGGCAGCCCGTCCAACCGAACGTAGGTTCGGTCGGCCGAACACGGGGTCCCGTGTGGATGGCTCCCCCACCACATAACATGGTTCCCCCAACACCTAAGAGGGTTTGGGGGTATAGCCAGCCCCATGCACCACTAGCATCCAGCCGTTCATGCGTCACACACAGTTTACGCTCGGCAGCCCGTCCTACCGAACGTCGGTTCGGTCGACCGAAAATCCGTTCGGTCGGCAGAAGACGGGGTCCGGTGGTGCTGGCTCCCCCACCACCTAAGAGGGTTTGGGGGCATAGCCAGCCCCATGCACCCCTAGCGTCCAGCCCTTCACGGGTCACACACAGTTTTCGCTCGGCAGCCCGTCCTACCGAACGTAGGTTCGGTCGACCGAAAATCCGTTCGGTTGGCCGAACACTGGGTCCAGTGGGGATGGCACCCCCACCACCTAAGAGGGTTTGGGGGCATAGCCAGCCCCACGCACCCCTAGCGTCCAGCCCTTCACGGGTCAGACACAGTTTTCGCTCGGCAGCCCGTACTACCAAACGTAGGTTCGGTCGACCGAAAATCCGTTCGGTCGGCCGAACACGGGGTCCCGTAGGGATGGCTCCCCCACCACATCACATGGTTTCCCCACCACCTAAGAGGGTTTGGGGGCATAGCCAGCCCCCATGCACCCCGAGCGCCCAGCCCTTCATGGGTCACACACAGTTTTCGCTCGGCAGCCCGTCCTACCGAACATTGGTTCGGTCGACCGAAAATCAGTTCGGTCGGCCGAACACGGGGTCCCGTAGGGATGGCTCCCCCACCACATAACATGGTTCCCCCACCACCTAAGAGGGTTTGGGGGCATAGCCAGCCCCACACACCCCGAGCGCCCAGCCCTTCATGGGTCACACACTGTTTTCGCTTGGCAGCCCGTCCCACCGAACGTCGGTTCTGTTGATCGAAAATCACTTCGGTCGGCCGAACACGGGATCCCGTGGGGATGGCTCCCCCACCGCATAACATGGTTCCCCCACCACCTAAGAGGGTTCGGGGGCAGAGCCAGCCCATGCACTCCTAGCGTCCAGCCCTTCATGGGTCACACACAGTTTTCGCTCGGAAGCCCGTCCAACCGAACGTCAGTTCGGTCGACCAAAAATCCGTTCGGTCGGCCGAACACGGGGTCCAGTGGGTATGGCTCCCCCACCACCTAAGAGGGTTTGGGGGCATAGCCAGCCCCACGCACCCCTAGCGTCCAGCCCTTCACGGGTCACACACAGTTTTCGCTCGGCAGACCGTCTTGCCGAACGTAGGTTCGGTCGACCGAAATTCCGTTCGGTCGACCGAACACGGGGTCCCGTGGGGATGGCTCCCCCACCACATAACATTTTTCCCACACCACCTAAGAGGGTTTGGGGGTATACCCAGCCCCCACGCACCCCGAGCGCGCAGCCCTTCCTGGGTCACACACAGTTTTCGCTCGGCAGCCCGTCCTACCGAACGTAGGTTCGGTCGACAGAAAATCCGTTCGGTCGGCCGAACACGGGGTCCCGTGGGGATGTCTCCCCCACCACATAACATGGTTCCCCCACCACCTAAGAGGGTTTGGGGGCATAGCCAGCCCCACGCACCCCTAGCGTCCAGCCCTTCACGGGTCACACACAGTTTTCGCTCGGCAGACCGTCTTGCCGAACGTAGGTTCGGTCGACCGAAATTCATCCGTTCGGTCGGCCGAACACGGGGTCCCG
>BDMV01000001.1:32118448-32160100 GCA_008326285.1 Oryza officinalis | reverse complement strand
GGGTCCCGTGGGGATGGCTCCCCCACCACATCACATGGTTCCCCCACCACCTAAGAGGGTTTGGGGGCATAGCCAGCCCCATGCACCCCGAGCGCCTAGCCCTTGATGGGTCACACACAGTTTTCGCTCGGCAGCCCGTCCTACCGAACAACGGTTCGATCGACCGAAAATCCGTTCAGTCGGCCGAACGCGGGGTCCCGTGGGGATGGCTCCCCCACCACATAACATGGTTCCCCCACCACCTAAGGGGGTTTGGGGGCATAGCCAGCCCCACGCACCCCTAGCGTCTAGCCCTTGACGAGTCACACACAGTTTTCGCTCGGCAGCCCGTCCTACCGAACGTTGGTTCGGTGGACCGAAAATCAGTTCGGTCGGTCGAACACGGGTTCCCGTGGGGATGGCTCACCCACCACATCACATGGTTCCCCCACTACCTTAGTGGGTTTGCGGGCATAGCCAGCCCCATGCACCCCAAGCGCCCAGACCTTCATGGGTCACACACAGTTTTAGCTCGGCAGCCCGTCCTAGCGAACGTCAGTTTGGTCGACTGAAAATCAGTTCGGTCGATGGAAAATCAGTTCGGTCGGCCGAACACGGGGTCCCATGGTGATGGCTCCCCCATCACATAACATGGTTCCCCCACCACCTAAGAGGGTTTGGCGGCTTAGCCAGCCCGATGCAACCCTAGCGTCTAGCTCTTCATGGGTCACACACAGTTTTCGCTCGGCAGCCCGACCTACCGAACGTCGGTTCGGTCGACCGAAAATCCGTTCGGTCGGCCGAACACGGGGTCCAGTGGGGATGGCTCCCCCACCACCTAAGAGGGTTTGGGGGCATAGCCAGCCCCACGCACCCCTAGCGTCCAGCCCATCACGGGTCACACACAGTTTTCGCTCGGCAGCCCGTCCTACCGAACGTAGGTTCAGTCGACCGAAAATCAGTTCGGTCGGCCGAACACGGGGTCCCGTAGGGATGGCTCCCCCACCACATCACATGGTTCCCCCACCACCTAAGAGGGTTTGGGGGCATAGCCAGCAGCCATGCACCCCGAGCGCATAGCCCTTGATGGGTCACACACAGTTTTCGCTCGGCAGCCCGTCCTACCGAACGTTGGTTCGGTCGACCGAAAATCAGTTTGGTGGGCCGAGCACGGGGTCCTGTGGGGATGGCTCCCCCACCACATAACATGGTTCCCCCACCACCTAAGAGGGTTTGGGGGCGTAGCCAGCCCCATGCACCCCTGACGTCCAGCCCTTCATGGGTCACACACAGTTTTCGCTCGGCAGCCCGTCCTACCGAACGTAGGTTCGGTCGACCGAAAATCCGTTCGGTGTGCCGAACACGGGGTCCAGTGGGGAAGGCTCCCCCACCACCTAAGAGGGTTTGGGGGCATAGCCAGCCAAACGCACCCCTAGCGACCAGCCCTTCACGGGTCACACATAGTTTTCGCTCGGCAGCCCGTCCTACCGAACGTAGCTTCGGGCGGCCGAACACGGGGTCCCGTGGGGATGGCTCCCCCACCACATCACATGGTTCCCCCACCACCTAAGAGGGTTTGGGGGCATAGCCAGCCCCATGCACCCCGAGCGCCTAGCCCTTGATGGGTCACACACAGTTTTCGCTCGGCAGCCCGTCCTACCGAACAACGGTTCGATCGACCGAAAATCCGTTCAGTCGGCCGAACGCGGGGTCCCGTGGGGATGGCTCCCCCACCACATAACATGGTTCCCCCACCACCTAAGGGGGTTTGGGGGCATAGCCAGTCCCACGCACCCCTAGCGTCTAGCCCTTGACGAGTCACACACAGTTTTCGCTCGGCAGCCCGTCCTACCGAACGTTGGCTCGGTGGACCGAAAATCAGTTCGGTCGGTCGAACACGGGTTCCCGTGGGGATGGCTCACCCACCACATCACATGGTTCCCCCACTACCTTAGTGGGTTTGCGGGCAAAGCCAGCCCCATGCACCCCAAGCGCCCAGACCTTCATGGGTCACACACAGTTTTAGCTCGGCAGCCCGTCCTAGCGAACGTCAGTTTGGTCGACCGAAAATCAGTTCGGTCGATGGAAAATCAGTTCGGTCGGCCGAACACGGGGTCCCATGGTGATGGCTCCCCCATCACATAACATGGTTCCCCAACCACCTAAGAGGGTTTGGCGGCTTAGCCAGCCCCTTGCAACCCTAGCGTCTAGCCCTTCATGGGTCACACACAGTTTTCGCTCGGCAGCCCGACCTACCGAACGTCGGTTCGGTCGACCGAAAATCCGTTCGGTCGGCCGAACACGGGGTCCAGTGGGGATGGCTCCCCCACCACCTAAGAGGTTTTGGGGGCATAGCTAGCCCCACGCACCCCTAGCGTCCAGCCCATCACGGGTCACACACAGTTTTCGCTCGGCAGTCCGTCCTACCGAACGTAGATTCGGTCGACCGAAAATCCGTTCAGTCGGCCGAACACGGGGTCCCGTGGGGATGGCTCCCCCACCACCTAAGAGGGTTTGGGGGCATAGCCAGCCCCATGCACGCCTAGCATCCAGCCTTTCATGGGTCACACACAGTTTTCGCTCGGCAGCCTGTCGTACCGAACGTCGGTTCGGTCGACAGAAAATCCATTCGGTGGGCCGAACACGTGGTCCAGTGGGGATGGCTTCCCCACCACCTAAGAGGGTTTGGGGGCATAGACAGCCCCATGTACCCCTAGCGTCCAGCCCTTCATGGGTCACACACAATTTTCGCAGCCCGTCCTACCGAACGTAGGTTCGGTCGACCGAAAATCCGTTCGGTCGGCCGAACACGGGGTCCCGTGGGGATGGCTCCCTCACCACCTAAGATGGTTTGGGGGCATAGCCAGCCCCATGCAACCCTAGTGTCCAGCCCTTCATGGGTCACACATAGTTTTCGCTCGGCAGCCCGTCGTAACAAACGTCGGTTCGGTCGACCGAAAATCCGTTCGGTGGGCCAAACACGGGGTCCAGTGGGGATGATTCCCCCACCACCTAAGAGGGTTTCGGGGCATAGCTAGCCCCACGCACCCCTAGCGTCCAGCCCTTCACGGGTCGCACACAGTTTTCGCTCGGCAGCCCGTCCTACCGAACGTAGGTTCGGTCGACCGAAAATCCGTTCGGTCGGCCGAACACGGGGTCCCGAGGGGATGGCTCCCCCACCACATGACATGGTTCCCCCACCACCTAAGAGGGTTTGGGGGCATAGCCACCCCATTCACCACGAGCGCCCCGACCTTCATAGGTCACACACAGATTTCGCTCGGCAGCCCGTCCTACCGAACGTAGGTTCGGTCGACCGAAAATCCGTTTGGTCGGTCGAACACGGGGTCCCATGGGGATGGCTCCCCAACCACATCACATGGTTCCCCCACCACCTAAGAGGGTTTGGGGGCATAGCCTGCCCCATTCACCCCGAGCGCCCCGCCCTTCATGGGGCACACACAGTTTTCGCTCGGCAGCCCGACCTAGCGAACAACGGTTCGGTCGACCGAAAATCAGTTCGGTCGGCTAAACACGGGGTCCCGTGGGGATGGCTCCCCGACCACACAACATGGTTCTCCCACCACCTAAGAGGGTTTGGGGGCATAGCTAGCCCCATGCACCACTAGCGTCCAGCCCTTCAAGGGTCACATACAGTTTTCGCTCGGCAGCCCGTCCTACCGAATGTAGGTTCGGTCGACCGAAAATCCGTTCAGTCGGCCAAACACGGGGTCCCATGGGGATGGCTCCCCCACCACATAACATGGTTCTCCCACCACCTAAGAGGGTTTGGGGGCATAGCCAGCCCCACGCACCCCTAGCGTCCAGCCCTTCACAGGTCACACACAGTTTTCGCTCGGTAGCCCGTCCTACCAAACGTTCGTTCGGTCGACCGAAAATCCATTCGGTGGGCCGAACACGGGGTCCAGTGGGGATGGCTCCCCCACCACCTAATAGGGTTTGGGGGCATAGCCAGCCCCATGCATCCAGCCCTTCAAGGGTCACACACAGTTTTCGCTCGGCAGCCCGTCCTACCGAACGTACGTTCGGTCGACCGAAAATCCGTTCTGTCGGCCAAACACGGAGTCCCATGGGGATGGCTCCCCCACCACACAACATGGTTCTCCCACCACCTAAGAGGGTTTGGGGGCATAGCTAGCCCCACGCACCCCTAGCATCCAACCCTTCGCGGGTCACACACAGTTTTCGCACGGCAACCCGTCCTACCGAACGTAGGTTCGGTCGACCGAAAATCCGTTCGGTCGGCCGAACACGGGGTCCCGTGGGGATGGCTCCCCCACCACCTAAGAGGGTTTGGGGGCATAGGCAGCCCCATGCAAACTTAGCATCCAGCCCTTCAGGGGTCACTCCCAGTTTTCGCTCGGCAGCCCGTCCTACCGAACGTAGGTTCGGTCAACCGAAAATCCGTTCGGTCGGCCGAACACGGGGCCCCGTGGGGATGGCTCCTCCAGCACCTAAGAGGGTTTGGGGGCATAGCGAGCCCCACGCACCCCTAGCGACCAGCCCTTCACGGGTCACACATAGTTTTCGCTCGGCAGCCCGTCCTACCGAACGTAGGTTTGGTCGGCCGAACACGGGGTGCCGTGGGGATGGCTCCCCCACCACATCACATGGTTCCCTCACCACCTAAGAGGGTTTGGGGGCATAGCCAGCCCCATGCACCCCGAGCGCCCCGCCCTTCATGGGTGACACACAGTTTTCGCTCAGCAGCCCGTCCTACCGAACAACGGTTCGATCGACCGAAAATCAGTTTGGTCAGCCGAACACGGGGTCCCGTGGGGATGGCTCCCCCACCAAATAACATGGTTCCCCCACCACCTAAGATGGTTTGGGCGCATAGCCAGCAACATGCACCCCGAGCGCCCCATCCTTCATGGGTCACACACAGTTTTCGCTCGGCAGCCCGTCCTACCGAACAACGGTTCGATCGACCGAAAATCAGTTTGGTCAGCCGAACACGGGGTCCCGTGGGGATGGCTCCCCCACCAAATAACATGGTTCCCCCACCACCTAAGAGGGTTTGGGGGCATAGCCAGCCCCACGCACCCCTAGCGTCCATCCCTTCATGGGTCACACACAGTTTTCGCTCGGCAGCCCATCCTACCGAACGTAGGTTCGGTCGACCAAAAATCCGTTCAGTCGGCCGAACACGGGGTCCCGTGGGGATGGCTCCCCCACCACATAACATGGTTCCCCCACCACCTAAGGGGGTTTGGGGGCATAGCCAGCCCCACGCACCCCTAGCGTCCAGCCCTTCACGAGTCACACACAGTTTTCGCTCGGCAGCCCGTCCTACCGAACGTTGGTTCGGTGGACTGAAAATCAGTTCGGTCGGTCGAACACGGGGTCCCGTGGGGATGGATCCCCCTCCACATAACATGGTTCCCCCACCACCTAAGAGGGTTTGGGGGCATAGCCACCACATTCACCCCGAGCGCCCCGCCCTTCATAGGTCACACACAGTTTTCGCTCGGCAGCCCGTCCTACCGAACGTAGGTTCGGTCGACCGAAAATCCGTTTGGTCGGCCGAACACGGGGTCCCGTGGGGATGGCTCCCCTGCCACATCACATGGTTCCCCCACCACCTAAGAGGGTTTGGGGGCATAGCCTGCCCCATTCACCCGGAGCGCCCCTCCCTTCATGGGTCACACACAGTTTTCGCTCGGCAGCCCGACCTAGCGAACAACGGTTCGGTCGACCGAAAATTAGTTCGGTCGGCTGAACACGGGGTCCCGTGGGGATGGCTCCCCCACCACATAACATGGTTCTCCCACCACCTAAGAGGGTTTGGGGGCATAGCCAGCCCCATGCACCACTAGCGTCCAGCCCTTCATGGGTCACACACAGTTTTCGCATGGCAACCCGTCCTACCGAACGTAGGTTCGGTCGACCGAAAATCCGTTCGGTCGGCAGAACACGGGGTCCCGTGGAGATGGCTCCCCCACCACCTAAGAGGGTTTGGGGGCATAGCCAGCCCCATGCAACCCTAGCATCCTGCCCTTCAGGGGTCACACCCAGTTTTCGCTCGGCAGCCCGTCCTACCGAACGTAGGTTCGGTCAACCGAAAATCCCTTCGGTCGGCCGAACACGGGGTCCCGTGGGGATGGCTCCCCCACCACCTAAGAGGGTTTGGGGGCATAGCCAGCCCCACGCACCACTAACGTCCAGCCCTTCACGGGTCAGACACAGTTTTCGCTCGGCAGCCCGTCGTACCGAACGTCGGTTCGGTCGACCGAAAATCCGTTCGGTGGGCCGAACACGGGGTCCAGTGGGATGGCTCCCCCACCACATCACATGGTTCCCCCACCACCTAAGAGGGTTTGGGGGCATAGCCAGCCCCATTCACCCTTAGCGCCCCGCCCTTCATAGGTCACACACAGTTTTCACTCGGCAGCCCGTCCTACCGAACAACGGTTCGGTCGACCGAAACTCAGTTCGGTCGGCCGAACACGGGGACTCGTGGGGATGGCTCCCCCACCAGATAACATGGTTCCCCCACCACCTAGGAGGGTTTGGGGGCATAGCCAGCCCCATGCACCCCTAGCGTCCAGCCCTTCATGCGTCACACACAGTTTTCGCTCGGTAGCCCGTCGTACCGAACGTCGGTTCGGTCGACCGAAAATCTGTTCGGTGGGCCGAACACGGGGTCCATTGGGGATGGCTCCCCCACCACCTAAGAGGGTTTGGGGGCATAGCCAGCCCCATGCACCCCTAGCGTCCAGCCCTTCACGGGTCACACACAGTTTTCGCTCGGCAGCCCATCGTAACGAACGTCGGTTCGGTCGACCGAAAATCCGTTCGGTGGGCCGAACACGGGGTCCAGTGCGGATGGCTCCCCCACAACCTAAGAGGGTTTGGGGGCATAGCCAGCCCCACGCACCCCTAGTGTCCAGCCCTTCATGGGTCGCACACAGTTTTCGCTCAGCAGCCCGTCCTACCGAACGTAGGTTCGGTCGACCAAAAATCCATTCGATCGGCAGAACACGGGGTCCCATGGGGATGGCTCCCCCACCACATGACATGGTTCCCCCACCACCTAAGAGGGTTTGGGGGCATAGCCACCACATTCACCCCGAGCGCCCCGCCCTTCATAGGTCACACACAGTTTTCGCTCGGCAGACCGTCTTGCCGAACGTAGGTTCGGTCGACCGAAATCCGTTCGGTCGGCCGAACACGGGGTCCAGTGGGGATGGCTCCCCCACCACATAACATTTTTCCCCCACCACCTAAGAGGGTTTGGGGGCATACCCAGCCGCCATGCACCCCGAGCGCGTAGCCCTTCATGGGTCACACACAGTTTTCGCTCGGCAGCCCGTCCTACCGAACGTAGGTTCGGTCGACCGAAAATCCGTTTGGTCGGCCGAACACGGGGTCCCGTGGGGATGGCTCCCCCACCACATCACATGGTTCCCCCACCACCTAAGAGGGTTTGGGGGCATAGCCAGCCCCATACACCCCGAGCGCCCTGCCCTTCATGGGTCACACGCAGTTTTCGCTCGGCAGCCCGTCCTAGCGAACAACGGTTCGATCGACCAAAAATCGGTTCGGTCGGCCGAACACGGGGTCCCGAAGGGATGGCTCCCCCACCACGTAACATGGTTCCCCCACCACCTAAGAGGGTTTGGGGGCATAGCCAACCCCATGCACCACTAGCGTCCAGCCCTTCATGGGTCACACACAGTTTTCGCACGGCAGTCCGACCTAACGAACGTCGGTTCGTTCGACCAAAAATCCGTTCGGTCGGCCGAACACATGGTCCAGTGGGGATGGCTCCCCCACCAACTAAGAGGGTTTGGGGGCATAGCCAGCCCCACACACCCCAAACGTCCAGCCCTTCACGGGTCACACACAGTTTTCGCTCGGCAGCCCGTCGTACCGAACGTTGGTTCGGTCGACCGAAAATCCGTTTGGTCGGGCAAACACGGGGTCCCGTGGGGATGGCTCCCCCACCACATCACATGGATCCCCCACCACCTAAGAGGGTTTGGGGGCATAGCCTGCCCCATTCACCCCGAGCGCCCGCCCTTCATGGGTCACACACAGTTTTCGCTCGGCAGCCCGTCCTAGCGAACAACGGTTCGGTCAACCGAAAATCAGTTCGGTCGGCCGAACACGGGGTCACATGGGGATGGCTCCCCCACCACATGACATGGCTCCCCCACCACCTAAGAGGGTTTGGGGGCATAGCCAGCCCCACGCACCCCTAACGTCCAGCCCTTCATGGGTCACACACAGTTTTCGCTCGGCAGCCCGTCGTACCGAACGTCGGTTCGGTCGACCGAAAATCCGTTCGGTGGGCCGAACACGGAGTCCAGTGGGGATGGCTCCCCCACCAACTAAGATGGTTTGGGGGCATAGCCAGCCCCATGCACCCCAAACGTCCAGCCCTTCACGGGTCACACGCGGTTTTTGCACGGCAGCCCGTCCTAACGAACGTCGGTTCGGTCGACCAAAAATCCGTTCGGTCGGCCGAACACGGGGTCCAGTTGGGATGGCTCCCCCACCACCTAAGAGGGTTTGGGGGCATAGCCAGCCCCACGCACCCCTAACGTCCAGCCCTTCGTGGGTCACACACAGTTTTCGCTCGGCAGCCCGTCGTACCGAACGTCGGTTCGGTCGACCGAAAATCCGTTCGGTGGGCCGAACACGGAGTCCAGTGGGGATGGCTCCCCCACCACCTAAGAGGGTTTGGGGGCATAGCCAGCCCCATGCACCCCTAGTGTCCAGCCCTTCATGGGTCACACAAAGTATTCGCTCGGCAGCCCGTCCTACCGAACGTAGGTTCGGTCGGCCGAAAATCCGTTCTGTCGACCAAACACGGGGTCCCGTGGGGATGGCTCCCCCACCACATCACATGGTTCCCCCCCCCACCTAAGAGCGTTTGGGGGCACAGCCAGCCCCACGCACCCCTAGCGTCCAACCCTTCACGAGTCACACCCAGTTTTCGCTCGGCAGCCCGTCCTACCGAACGTAGGTTCGGTCGACCGAAAATCCGTTCGGTCGGCCGAACACGGGGTCTCGTGGGGATGGCTCCCCCACCACCTAAGAGGGTTTGGGGGCATAGCCAGCCCCACGCACCCCTAGCATCCAACCCTTCACGTGTCACACCCCGTTTTCGCACCCGTGTTCGGCCCACCAAACGGATTTTCGGTCGACCGAACCCGACGTTCGGTAGCAACGGGCTGCCGAGCGAAAATGTGTGTGACCCGATGAAGGGCTGGACGCTAGGGGTGCGATGGGCTGGCATGGCCCCAAACCCTCTTAGGTGGTGGGGGAGCCATCCCCACTGGGACCCCGTGTTCGGCCGACCAAACGGATTTTCGGTCACACGAACCTACGTTCGGTAGGACGGGCTGCCAAGCGAAAACTGTGTGTGACCCACGTGAAGGGTGGACTGCTAGGGGTGCATGGGGCTGGCTATGCCCCAAACCCTCTTAGGTGGTGGGGGAGCCATCCCCACGGACCCCGTGTTCGCGCCGACCGAACTGATTTTCGGTCGACCGAACCTACGTTCGGTAGGACGGGCTACCGAGCGAAAACTGTGTGTGAACCTGAAGGGCTGGATGCTAGGGGTGCGTGGGGCTGGCATTGCCCCCAAACCCTCTTAGGTGGTGGGGGAGATACCCACTGGCCCCGTGTTCGACCGACCGAACGGATTTTCGTCGACCGAACCACGTTCGGTAGGACGGCTGCCGAGCGAAAACTGTGTGTGACCTGAAGGGCTGGACGCTAGGGTGCGTGGGGCTGGCATGCCCCAAACCCTGTTAGGTGGGGGGAACCATGTTATGTGGTGGGGGAGCCATCCCACGGACCCCGTGTTTGGCCGACAGAACGGATTTTCGGCCGACCGAACCTAGTTCGGTAGGACGGGCTGCCGAGCGAAAACTTGTGTGACCCATGAAGGCTGGACGCTAGGGGTGCATGGGGCTGGCTATGCCCCCAAACCCTCTTAGGTGGTGGGGGAGCCATCCCCACTGGACCCGTGTTCGGCCCACCGAACGGATTTTCGGTCGACCGAACCGACGTTCGGACGACGGGCTGCCGAGCGAAAACTGTGTGGTGACCCGTGAAGGGCTGGACGTTAGGGGGCGTGGGGCTGGCTATGCCCCCAAACCCTCTTAGGTGGTGGGGGAGCCATCCCCACTGGACCCCTGTTCGGCCGACCGAACGGATTTTTGGTCGACCGAACCAGTTCGTAGGACGGGCTGCCGCAAAAATGTGTGTGACCCGTGAAGGGCTGGACGTGGGGTGCTGGGGCTGGCTATGCCCCAAACCCTCTTAGTGGTGGGGGAGCCATCCCCACTGGACCCATGTTCGGCCGACCGAACGGATTTTGGTCGACCGAACCGACGTTCGTGTCGGGCTGCCGGCGAAAACTGTGTGTGACCCATGAAGGGCTGGACGCTATGGTGCTGGGGCTGGCTATGCCCCCAAACCCTCTTAGGTGGTGGGGGAACCATGTTATGTGGTGGGGGAGCCATCCCCACGGGACCCCGTGTTCGGCCGACCGAACTGATTTTCGGTCGACCGAACCGTTGTTCGCTAGGACGGGCTGCCGAGCGAAAACTGTGTGTGACCCATGAAGGGCGGGGCGCTCGGGGTGATGGGGCTGGCTATGCCCCCAAACCCTCTTAGGTGGTGGGGGAACCATGTGATGTGGTGGGGGAGGCATCCCGACGGGACCCCGTGTTCGTGCCGACCAAACGGATTTTCGCTCGACCGAACCTTCGTTCGGTAGGACGGGCTGCCGAGCGAAAACTGTGTGTGACCCGTGAATGGCTGTACGCTAGGGGTGCATGGGGGCTCGCTATGCCCCCAAACCCTCTTAGGTGGTGGGGGAGCCATCCGACTGGACCCCGTGTTCGGCCACCGAACGGATTTTCGGTCGACCGAACCGACGTTGGTAGGACGGGCTGCCGTGCGAAAACTGTGTGTGACCCATGAAGGGCTGGACGCTAGGGGTGCATGGGGCTCGCTATGCCCCCAACCTCTTAGGTGGTGGGGGAACCATGTGATGTGGTGGGGGAGCCATCCCCACGGGACCCCGTGTTCGGCCGACCGAACTGATTTTCGGTCGACCGAACCGACGTTGGTAGGAGGGCTGCCGAGAGAAAACTGTGTGTGACCCATGAAGGGCTGGGCGCTCGGGGTGAATGGGGCTGGCTATGCCCCCAAACCCTCTTAGGTGGTGGGGGAACCATGTGATGTGGTGGGGGACCCATCCCCACGGGACCCCGTGTTCGGCCGACCAAACGGATTTTCGGTCGACCGAACCTTCGTTCGGGAGGACGGGCTGCCGAGCGAAAACTGTGTGTGACCCGTGAAGGGCTGTACGCTAGGGGTGAGTGGGGCTGGCTATGCCCCCAAACCCTCTTAGGTGGTGGGGGAGCCATCCCCACTGGACCCCGTGTTCGGCCACCAAACGGATTTTCGGTCGACCGAACCGACGTTCGGTACAACGGGCTCCGAGCGAAAATTGTGTGTGACCCATGAAGGGCTGGACGCTAGGGGTGCATGGAGCTGGCTATGGCCCCAAACCCTCTTAGGTGGTGGGGGAGCCATCCCCATGGGACCCCGTGTTCGGCCGACCAAACGGATTTTCGGTCAACCGAACCTACGTTCGGTAGGACGGGCTGCCAAGCGAAAACGGGGTGTGACACGTGAAGGGTTNCGCTGGACGCTAGGGTGCATGGGGCTGGCTATGCCCCCAAACCCTCTTAGGTGGTGGGGGAGCCATCCCCCCACTGGACCCGTGTTCGGCCCACCGAACGGATTTTCGGTCGACCGAACCGACGTTCGGGACGACGGGCTGGCCGAGCGAAAACTGTGTGTGACCCTGAAGGGCTGGACGTTAGGGGGGCGTGGGGCTGGCTATGCCCCCAAACCCTCTTAGGTGGTGGGGGAGCCATCCCCACTGGACCCCATGTTCGGCCGACCGAACGGATTTTTCGGTCGACCGAACCTATGTTCGGTAGGACGGGCTGCCAGCGAAAAATGTGTGTGACCCGTGAAGGGCTGGACGCTAGGGGTGCGTGGGGCTGGCTATGCCCCCAAACCCTCTTAGGTGGTGGGGGAGCCATCCCCACTGGACCCCCATGTTCGGCCGACCGAACGGATTTTTTGGTCGACCGAACCGACGTTCGTTGGTCGGGCTGCCGTGCGAAAACTGTGTGTGACCCATGAAGGGCTGGACGCTACTGGTGCATGGGGCTGGCTATGCCCCCAAACCCTCTTAGGTGGTGGGGGAACCATGTTATGTGGTGGGGGAGCCATCCCCACGGGACCCCGTGTTCGGCCGACCGAACTGATTTTCGGTCGACCGAACCGTTGTTCGCTAGGACGGGCTGCCGAGCGAAAACTGTGTGTGACCCATTGAAGGGCGGGCGCTCGGGGTGATTGGGGCTGGCTATGCCCCCAAACGCCTCTTAGGTGGTAGGGGAAACCATGTGATGCTTCATGGGTCACACATAGTTTTCGCTCGGCAGCCCGTCCTACCGAACTTAGGTTCGGTCGGCCGAAAATCCGTTCTGTCGGCCAAACACGGGGTCCCGTTGGGATGGCTCCCCCACCACATAACATGGTTCCCCCACCACCTAACAGGGTTTGGGGGCATTGCCAGCCCCACGCACCCCTAGCGTCCAGCCCTTCATGGGTCACACACAGTTTTCGCTCGGCAGCCCGTCCTACCGAACGTCGGTTCGGTCGACGAAAAATCCGTTCGGTCGGTCGAACACGGGGCCCAGTGGGGATATCTCCCCCACCACCTAAGAGGGTTTGGGGGCATGGCCAGCCCCACGCACCCCTAGCATCCAGCCCTTCATGGTTCACACACAGTTTTCGCTCGGTAGCCCGTCCTACCGAACGTAGGTTCGGTCGACCGAAAATCAGTTCGATCGGCCGAACACGGGGTCTCGTGGGGATGGCTCCCCCACCACCTAAGAGGGTTTGGGGGCATAGCCAGCCCCACGCACCCCTAGCATCCAACCCTTCACGTGTCACACCCCGTTTTCGCTTGGCAGCCCGTCCTACCGAACGTAGGTTCAGTTGACCGAAAATCCGTTTGGTCGGCCGAACACGGGGTCCCATGGGGATGGCTCCCCCACCACCTAAGAGGGTTTGGGGCCATGGCCAGCTCCATGCACCCCTAGCGTCCAGCCCTTCATGGGTCACACACAATTTTCGCTCGGTAGCCCGTTGTACCGAACGTCGGTTCGGTCGACCGTAAATCCGTTTGGTGGGCCGAACACGGGGTCCAGTGGGGATGGCTCCCCCACCACCTAAGAGGGTTTGGGGGCATAGCCAGCCCCACTCACCCCTAGCGTACAGCCCTTCACGGGTCACACACAGTTTTCGCTCGGCAGCCCGTCCTCCCGAACGAAGGTTCGGTCGACCGAAAATCCGTTTGGTCGGCCGAACACGGGGTCCCGTGGGGATGGGTCCCCCACCACATCACATGGTTCCCCCACCACCTAAGAGGGTTTGGGGGCATAGCCAGCCCCATTCACCCCGAGCGCCTCGCCCTTCATGGGTCACACACAGTTTTCTCTCGGCAGCCCATCCTACCAAACGTCGGTTCGGTCGACCGAAAATCAGTTCGGTCGGCCGAACACGGGGTCCCGTGGGGATGGCTCCCCCACCACATCACATGGTTCCCCCACCACCTAAGAGTGTTAGGGGGCATAGCGAGCCCCCATGCACCCCTAGCGTCCAGCCCTTCATGGGTCACACACAGTTTTCGCACGGCAGCCCGTCCTACCAAACGTCGGTTCGGTCGACCGAAAATCCGTTCGGTGGGCCGAACACGGGGTCCAGTCGGATGGCTCCCCCACCACCTAAGAGGGTTTGGGGGCATAGCGAGCCCCCATGCACCCCTAGCGTACAGCCATTCACGGGTCACACACAGTTTTCGCTCGGCAGCCCGTCCTACCGAACGAAGGTTCGGTCGAGCGAAAATCCGTTTGGTCGGCCGAACACGGGGTCCCGTCGGGATGCCTCCCCCACCACATCACATGGTTCCCCTACCACCTAAGAGGGTTTGGGGGCATAGCCAGCCCCAATCACCCCGAGCGCCCCGCCCTTCATGGGTCACACACAGTTTTCGCTCGGCAGCCCGTCCTAGCGAACAACGGTTCGGTCGACCGAAAATCAGTTCGGTCGGCCGAACACGGGGTCCCGTGGGGATGGCTCCCCCACCACATAACATGGTTCCCCCACCACCTAAGAGGGTTTGGGGGCATAGCCAGCCCCATGCACCAGTAGCGTCCAGCCCTTCATGGGTCACACACAGTTTTCGCACGGCAGCCCGACCAAACGAACGTCGGTTCGGTCGACCAAAAATCCGTTCGGTCGGCCGAACATGGGGTCCAGTGGGGATGGCTCCCCCACCACCTAAGAGGGTTTGGGGGCATAGCCAGCCCCACGCACCCCTAGCGTCCAGCCCTTCACGGGTCACACACATTTTTCGCTTGGCAGCCCGTCCTACCGAACATAGGTTCGGTCGACCGAAAATCCGTTCGGTCGGCCGAACATGGGGTCCAGTGGGGATGGCTCCCCCACCACCTAAGAGGGTTTGGGGGCATAGCCAGCCCCACGCCCCCCTAACGTCCAGCCCTTCACGGGTCACACACAGTTTTCGCTCGGCAGCCCGTCGTACCNTCGGCTAGTATAAACACATAACCTTACAGAAATCTTAAGATTACCTCACGATCCGACATATCTATACTTATCGATCTGCACATATAAGTGGCAAACATATGCAAAAAACATAAAGCAATCACATATGTTAGATAAGACCGGCTAAAACCCCGGCACTATCCTTAATTACAATCGAAAAACAGGCTTTGTGTTAGATCTCAAAACAGGACTAAGGTCGATAGCAACTCGAAGTGTGAATTGAGACTTAACACAAAGAAAATCAAATCGTCGATTGCTTTTAGGGATGGCAACTGCATTGAACAATCTAGCCAAGCATAAGAATTAAACCATCGTCGGCAATAAACCCTAAAGCGAGTAAACCGCTGGCAAGGCTTAATTAAGATACCCTGTCACAAACTATTCAAGACATGATAATCGACGATCACATCATCGAGGCTTAACGTGTCCTAAAGCGACACGTCAGCCCCGACGATGCAGATCGCTCGGGGACGAGTTCTTACCTCTGCTCCGAGGAAGCAAGAACTCGTCGAAGAAGACCTCTTGCGAGGGTTGGCGATGCGCCGGAAGTAGATTGAATCTGATTGTGTGATGGATTGAGAGAGCTTACATGTACAAACTATCGGGATATTTATACCCGAGGTTACAACAGAACCCTTGTAGGCACGATCTTATCTACAACTAACAAACAAGTCCTTTGCGGCAGACTTAAGCCACAGATTAGATCTACACTACTTAATTTACAAGATACAATTGCCCTAAAACCGAGCTTTATCTCTATTTGGCAACTTCCTTGAAGCCTTACTTCGAGCCCAGACCAAGCCCACGTTGACACTGTCAACTCACAACCAGTTCAGGTGGATGGTTGGGTCCTGTCGCAACGTGGTGTAGCGTTTGGAGCAGTGATGTTTAATTATGACTAATTAATTCAACTGTTTTACTGTTTTTCAACTATTGTTTTTAAATGCGTAATTTTATGCAAAATAGCCTTTGCAGCTCTCCTTTGTTATTACTTGCATCATTATTTTCCTTTCCAGTATGACTTGTTGAGTACAGTGGGTAGTACTCAGTCTTGCTTTATTTTTCCCCACACCAGAGTTGGAGGTTGTTTCAGGAGGAAGACTTTTCAGAAAGAGTAGGCTTGTTGCTACCGTCGAGGAATGGCCTGTGGAGTGGGAGTCGCTACGTTGCGAGTGTTTAGTTTTTTTTTTAGATTAGTTGTTTCCTTTTTCCGCTGCAGTTTTGTAAGAGAATTTTTATTGTTTTGTAAGACGTGGATCTGTATGGCAAACTTTGTCATTTGTGTACCCTGGCTGATCCTGGACAGGGATTTTAATACACAATTTGCTTTGGAAATTCTGAAGTGAATTTCCTGGGCGTAACAAAAACCCACTAAGCTGGTGGGGGACCATGTTATGTGGCGGGGGAGCCATCCCCACGGGACCCCGTGTTTAGCCGACCGAACTGATTTTCGGTTCGACCGAACCGACGTTCGGTAGGACGGGCTGCCGAGTGAAAACTGTGTGTGACCCATGAAGGGCTGGGTGCTCGGGGTGCATGGGGGCTGACTATGCCCCAAACCCTCTTAGGTGGTGGGGGAGCCATCCCCACTGGACCCCGCGTTTGGCCGACCGAACGGATTTTCGGTCGACCGAACCGACGTTTGGTAGGACGGGCTGCCGAGCGAAAACTGTGTGTGACGCATGAAGGGCTGGACGCTAGGGGTGCATGGGGGGCTCGCTATGCCCCAAACCCTCTTACGTGGTGGGGGAACCATGTGATGTGGTGGGGGAGCCATCCCCACGAGACCCTGTGTTCGGCCGACCGAACGGATTTTTGGTCGACCGAACCGACGTTCGGTAGGACGGGCTGCCGAGCGAAAACTGTGTGTGACCCGTGAAGGGCTGGACGCTAGGGGTGCGTGGGGCTGGCTATGCCCCCAAACCCTCTTAGGTGGTGGGGGAGCCATCCCCATGGGACCCCGTCTTCGGCCAACCGAACGGATTTTCGGTCGACCGAACCGACGTTCGGTAGGACGGGCTGCCGAGCGAAAACTGTGGCGACCCACGAAGGGCTAGACGCTAGGGGTGCATGGGGCTGGCTATGCCCCCAAACCCACTTAGTTGGTGGGGGAACCATGTTATGTGGTGGGGGAGCCATCCCCTCGGGACCCCGTGTTCGGCCAACGGAACAGATTTTCGGTCGACCGAACCTACTTTCGGTAGGACGGGCTGCCGAGCGAAAACTGTGTGTGACCCATGAAGGGTTGGGCGCTCGGGGTGCATAGGGGCTGGCTATGCCCCCAAACCCTCTTAGGTGGTGGGGGAACCATGTGATGTGGTGGGGGATCCATCCCCACGGGACCCCGTGTTTGGCTGACTGAACGGATTTTTGGTTGACCGAACGTACGTTCGGTAGGACGGGCTGCCGAGCGAAAACTTCCTGTGACTCGTGAAGGGCTGGACGCTAGGGGTGCGTTGATCTGGCTATGCCCCCAAACCCTGTTAGGTGGTGGGGGAACCATTTTATGTGGTGGGGGAGCCATCCCCACGGGACCCCGTGTTCGGCCGACCGAACGGAGTTTCGGTCGACCGAACCAACGTTCGGTAGGACGGGCTACCGACCGAAAACTGTGTGTGACCCGTGAAGGGCTGGACGCTAGGGGTGCGTGGGGCTGACTATGCCCCCAAACCCTCTTAGGTGGTGGGGGAGCCATCCCCACGGGACCCCGTGTTCGGCCGACCGAACGGATTTTTGGTTGACCGAACCGACGTTCAGTAAGACGGGCTGTCGAGCGAAAACTGTGTGTGACCCATGAAGGGCTGGACGCTAGGGGTGCATGGGGCTGGCTATGCCCCCAAACCATCTTAGGTGGTGGGGGAACCATGTTATGTGGTGGGGGAGCCATCCCCACGGGACCCCGTGTTCGGCCGACCGAACTAATTTTCGGTTGACCGAACCTACGTTCGGTAGGACGGGCTGTCGAGCGAAAACTATGTGTGACCCATGAAGGGCTGGGCGCTTGGGGTGCATGGGGGCTCGCTATGCCCGCAAATCCTCTTAGGTGGTGGGGGAACCATGTGATGTGGTGGGGGAGCCATCGCCATGGGACCCCGTGTTCGGCCGACCGAACTGATTTTCCATCGACCGAACCGACGTTCGGTAGGACGGGCCTGCCGAGCGAAAACTGTGTGTGACCCGTGAAGGGCTGGACGCTAGGGGTGCGTGGGGCTGGCTATGCCCGCAAACGCTCTTAGGTGGTGGGGGAGCCATCCCCATGGGACCCCGTCTTCGGCCGACCGAACGGATTTTCCGTCGACCAAACCGACGTTCGGTAGGACAGGCTGCCGAGCGAAAATTGTGGTGCGACCCACGAAGGGCTGGACGCTAGGGGTGCATGGGGCTGGCTATGCCCCCAAACCCACTTAGTTGTTGGGGGAACCATGTTATGTGGTGGGGGAGCCATCCCCTTGGGACCACGTGTTCGGCCAACGGAACGGATTTTCGGTCGACCGAACCTACGTTCGGTAGGACGGGCTGCCGAGCGAAAACTGTGTGTGACCCATGAAGGGTTGGGCGCTCGGGGTGCATAGGGGCTGGCTATGCCCCCAAACCCTCTTAGGTGGTGGGGGAACCATGTGATGTGGTGGGGGATCCATCCGCACGGGACCCCGTGTTTGGCCGACTGAACGGATTTTCGGTCGACCCAACATACGTTCGGTAGGACGGGCTGCCGAGCGAAAACATTGTGTGACTCGTGAACGGCTGGACGCTAGAGGTGCGTGGAGCTGGCTATGCTCCCTAAACCCTCTTAGGTGGTGGGGCAACCATGTTATGTGGTGGGGGAGCCATCCCCATGGGACCCCGTGTTCGGCCGATCGAACGGATTTTCGGTCGACCGAACCTACGTTCGGTAGGATGGGCTACCGAGCGAAAACTGTGTGTGACCCGTGAAGGGCTGGACGCTAGGGGTGCGTGGGGCTGGCTATGCCCCCAAACCCTCTTAGGTGGTGGTGGAGCCATCCCCACGGGACCCTGTCTTCGGCCGACCGAACGGATTTTCGGTCGACCGAACCGACGTTCGGTAGGACGGGCTGCCGAGCGAAAACTGTGTGCGACCCACGAAGGGCTAGACGCTAGGGGTGCATGGGGCTGGCTATGCCCCCAAACCCACTTAGTTGGTGGGGGAACCATGTTATGGGGTGGGGGAGCCATCCCCTCGGGACCCCGTGTTTGGCCGATCGAACTGATTTTCGGTCGACCGAACCTACGTTAGGTAGGACGGGCTACCGAGCGAAAACTGTGTGTGACCCGTGAAGGGCTGGATGCTAGGGGTGCGTGGGGCTGGCCATGCCCCCAAACCCTCTTAGGTGGTGGGGGAGATATCTCCACTGGACCCCGTGTTTGGCCGACCGAACGGATTTTCGGTCGACCGAACCTACGTTCGGTAGGACGGGCTGCCGAGCGAAAACTGTGTGAGACCCACGAAGGGCTAGACGCTAGGGGTGCATGGGGCTGGCTATGCCCCCAAACCCACTAAGCTGGTGGGGGAACCATGTTATGTGGTGGGGGAGCCATCCCCACGGGACCCCGTGTTTGGCCGACCGAACTGATTTTCGGTCGACCGAACCGACGTTCGGTAGGACGGGCTGCCGAGCGAAAACTGTGTGTGACCCATGAAGGGCTGGGTGCTCGGGGTGCATGGGGGCTGACTATGCCCCCAAACCCTCTTAGGTGGTGGGGGATCCATCCGCACGGGACCCCGTGTTCGGCCGACGGAACGGATTTTCGGTCGACCGAACCTACGTTCGGTAGGACGGGCTGCCGAGCGAAAACTTTGTGTGACTCGTGAAGGGCTGGACGCTAGGTGTGCGTGGAGCTGGCTATGACCCCAAACCCTCTTAGGTGGTGGGGGAGCCATGTTATGTGGTGGGGGAGCCATGCCCACGGGACCCCGTGTTCGGCCGACCGAACGGATTTTCGGTCGACCGAACCGACATTCGGTAGGACGTGCTGCCGAGCGAAAACTGTGTGTGACCCATGAAGGGCTGGGCGCTCGAGGTGCATGGGGCTGGCTATGCCCCCAAACCCTCTTAGGTGGTGGGGGAACCCTGTGATGTGGTGGAGGAGCCATCCGCACGGGACCCCGTGTTCGGTCGACTGAACGGATTTTCGGTCGACCGAACCTACGTTCGGTAGGACGGGCTGCCGAGCGAAAACTTTGTGTGACTCGTGAAGGGCTGGACGCTAGGGGTGCGTGGAGCTGGCTATGCACCCAAACCCTGTTAGGTGGTGGGGGAACCATTTTAAGTGGTGGGGGAGCCATCCCCACGGGACCCCGTGTTCGGCCGACCGAACGGATTTTCGGTCGACCGAACCAACGTTCGGTAGGACGGGGTACCGAGCGAAAACTGTGTGTGACCCGTGAAGGGCTAGACGCTAGGGGTGCGTGGGGCTGGCTATGCCCCAAACCCTCTTAGGTGGTGGGGGAGCCATCCCCACGGGACCCCGTGTTCGGCCGACCGAACGGATTTTTGGTTGACCGAACCGACGTTCAGTAAGACGGGCTGCCGAGCGAAAACTGTGTGTGACCCATGAAGGGCTGGACGCTTGGGGTGCATGGGGCTGGCTATACCCCCAAACCATCTTAGGTGGTGGGGAAACCATGTTATGTGGTGGGGGAGCCATCCCCACGGGACCCCGTGTTCGGCCGACCAAACTGATTTTCGGTCGACCGAACCGACGTTCGGTAGGACGGGCTGCCGAGCGAAAACTGTGTGTGACCCATGAAGGGCTGGGCGCTCGGGGTGCATGGGGGTTCGCCATGCCCCCAAACCCTCTTAGGTGGTGGGGGAGCCATCCCCACTGGACCCCGTGTTTGGCCGACAGAACGGATTTTCGGTCGACCGAACCGACGTTTGGTAGGACGGGCTGCCGAGCGAAAACTGTGTGTGACGCATGAAGGGCTGGACGCTAGGGGTGCATGGGGGCTCGCTATGCCCCTAACCCTCTTAGGTGGTGGGGGAACCATGTGATGTGGTGGGGGAGCCATCCCCACGGGACCCTGTGTTCGGCCGACCGAACGGACTTTTGGTCGACCGAACCGACGTTCGGTAGGACGGGCTGCCGAGCGAAAACTGTGTGTGACCCGTGAAGGGCTGGACGCTAGGGGTGCGTGGGGCTGGCTATGCCCCAAACCCTCTTAGGTGGTGGGGGAGCCATCCCCACGGGACCCCGTCTTCGGCCGACCGAACGGATTTTCGGTCGACCGAACCGACGTTCGGTAGGACGGGCTGCCGAGCGAAAACTGTGTGCGACCCACGAAGGGCTAGACGCTAGGGGTGCATGGGGCTGGCTTATGCCCCAAACCCACTTAGTTGGTGGGGGAACCATGTTATGTGGTGGGGGAGCCATCCCCACGGCACCCCGTGTTCGACCGACCGAACTGATTTTCGGTCCACCGAACCTACGTTCGGTAGGACGGGCTACCGAGCGAAAACTGTGTGTGAACCATGAAGGGCTGGATGCTAGGGGTGCGTGGGGCTGGCCATGCCCCAAACCCTCTTAGTTGGTGGGGGAGATATCCCCACTGGGCCCCGTGTTCGACCGACCGAACGGATTTTTTCGTCGACCGAACCGACGTTCGTAGGACGGACTGCCGAGCGAAAACTGTGTGTGAACCCATGAAGGGCTGGACGCTAGGGGTGCGTGGGGCTGGCAATGCCCCAAACCCTGTTAGGTGGTGGGGAACCATGTTATCTGGTGGGGGAGCCATCCCAACGGGACCCCGTGTTTGGCCGACAGAACGGATTTTCGGCCGACCGAACCTAAGTTCGGTAGGACGGGCTGCCGAGCGAAAACTATGTGCAGTTTTCGCTCGGCAGCCCGTCGTACCGAACGTCGGTTCGGTCGACCGAAAATCCGTTCGGTGGGCCGAACACTGGGTCCAGTGGGGATGGCTCCCCCACCACCTAAGAGGGTTTGGGGGCATAGCCAGCCCCATGCACCCCTAGCGTCCAGCGCTTCATGGGTCACACATAGTTTTCGCTCGGCAGCCCGTCCTACCGAACTTAGGTTCGGTCGGCCGAAAATCCGTTCTGTCGGCCAAACACGGGGTCCCGTTGGGATGGCTCCCCCACCAGATAACATGGTTCCCCCACCACCTAACAGGGTTTGGGGGCATTGCCAGCCCCACGCACCCCTAGCGTCCAGCCCTTCATGGGTCACACACAGTTTTCGCTCGGCAGTCCGTCCTACCGAACGTCGGTTCGGTCGACGAAAAATCCGTTCGGTCGGTCGAACACGGGGCCCAGTGGGGATATCTCCCCCACCAACTAAGAGGGTTTGGGGGCATGGCCAGCCCCACGCACCCCTAGCATCCAGCCCTTCATGGTTCACACACAGTTTTCGCTCGGTAGCCCGTCCTACCGAACGTAGGTTCGGTGGACCGAAAATCAGTTCGGTCGGTCGAACACGGGGTGCCGTGGGGATGGCTCCCCCACCACATAACATGGTTCCCCCACCAACTAAGTGGGTTTGGGGGCATAGCCAGCCCCATGCACCCCTAGCGTCTAGCCCTTCGTGGGTCGCACACAGTTTTCGCTCGGCAGCCCGTCCTACCGAACGTCGGTTCGGTCGACCAAAATCCGTTCTGTCGGCCAAACACGGGGTCCAGTGGGGATGGCTCCCCCACCACCTAAGAGGGTTAGGGGGCATAGCGAGCCCCCATGCACCCCTAGCATCCAGCCCTTCATGCGTCACACACAGTTTTCGCTCGGCAGCCCGTCCTACCAAACGTCGGTTCGGTCGACCGAAAATCCGTTCTGTCGGCCAAACACGGGGTCCAGTGGGGATGGCTCCCCCACCACCTAAGAGGGTTTGGGGGCATGGCGAGCCCCCATGCACCCCGAGCGCCCAGCCCTTCATGGGTCACACACAGTTTTCGCTCGGCAGCCCGTCCTACCGAACGTCGGTTCGGTCGACCGAAAATCAGTTTGGTCGGCCGAACACGGGGTCCCGTGGGGATGGCTCCCCCACCACATAACATGGTTCCCCCACCACCTAAGATGGTTTGGGGGTATAGCCAGCCCCATGCACCCCTAGCGTCCAGCCCTTCATGGGTCACACACAGTTTTCGCTCGGCAGCCCGTCTTACTGAACGTCGGTTCGGTCAACCAAAAATCCGTTCGGTCGGCCGAACACGGGGTCCCGTGGGGATGGCTCCCCCACCACCTAATAGGGTTTGGGGGTATAGCCAGCCCCACGCACCCCTAGCGTCTAGCCCTTCACGGGTCACACACAGTTTTCGCTCGGTAGCCCGTCCTACCGAACGTTGGTTCGGTCGACCGAAAATCCGTTCGGTCGGCCGAACACGGGGTCCCGTGGGGATGGCTCCCCCACCACATAAAATGGTTCCCCCACCACCTAACAGGGTTTGGGTGCATAGCCAGCTCCACGCACCCCTAGCGTCCAGCCCTTCACGAGTCACACAAAGTTTTCGCTAGGCAGCCCGTCCTACCGAACGTAGGTTCGGTCGACCGAAAATCCGTTCAGTCGGCCTAACACGGGGTCCCGTGCGGATGGCTCCTCCACCACATCACAGGGTTCCCCCACCACCTAAGAGGGTTTGGGGGCATAGCCAGCCCCCATGCACCTCGAGCGCCCAGCCCTTCATGGGTCACACACAGTTTTCGCTCGGCAGCACGTCCTACCGAATGTCGGTTCGGTCGGCCGAAAATCCGTTCGGTCGGCCGAACATGGGGTCCCGTGGGCATGGCTCCCCCACCACATAACATGGCTCCCCCACCACCTAAGAGGGTTTGGGGTCATAGCCAGCTCCACGCACACCTAGCGTCCAGCCCTTGACGAGTCACACAAAGTTTTTGCTCGGCAGCCCGTCCTACCGAACGTAGGTTCGGTCGACCGAAAATCCGTTCCGTCGGCCGAACACGGGGTCCCGTGCGGATGGATCCCCCACCACCTAAGAGGGTTTGGGGGCATAGTCAGCCCCCATGCACCCCGAGCACCCAGCCCTTCATGGGTCACACACAGTTTTCGCTCGGCAGCCCGTCCTACCGAACGTCGGTTCGGTCGACCGAAAATCAGTTCGGTCGGCCAAACACGGGGTCCCGTGGGGATGGCTCCCCCACCACATAACATGGTTCCCCCACCAGCTTAGTGGGTTTGGGGGCATAGCCAGCCCCATGCACCCCTAGCGTCTAGCCCTTCGTGGGTCTCACACAGTTTTCGCTCGGCAGCCCGTCCTACCGAACGTAGGTTCGGTCGACCGAAAATCCGTTCGGTCGGCCAAACACGGGGTCCAGTGGAGATATCTCCCCCACCACCTAAGAGGGTTTGGGGGCATGGCCAGCCCCACGCACCCCTAGCATCCAGCCCTTCACGGGTCACACACAGTTTTCGCTCGGTAGCCCGTCCTACCTAACGTAGGTTCGGTCGACCGAAAATCAGTTCGATCGGCCAAACACGGGGTCCCGAGGGGATGGCTCCCCCACCCCATAACATGGTTCCCCCACCAACTAAGTGGGTTTGGGGGCATAGCCAGCCCCATGCACCCCTAGCGTCTAGCCCTTCGTGGGTCGCACACAGTTTTCGCTCGGCAGCCCGTCCTACCGAACGTCGGTTCGGTCGACCGAAAATCCGTTCGGTCGGCCGAAGACAGGGTCCCGTGGGGATGGCTCCACCACCACCTAAGAGGGTTTGGGGGCATAGCCAGCCCCACGCACCCCTAGCGTCCAGCCCTTCACGGGTCACACACAGTTTTCGCTCGGTAGCCCATCCTACCGAACGTAGGTTCGGTCGACCGAAAATCCGTTCGATCGGCCGAACACGGGGTCCCATGGGGATGGCTCCCCCACCACATAACATGGTTGCCCCACCACCTAAGAGGGTTAGGGAGCATAGCCAGCTCCACGCACCTCTAGCGTCCAGCCGTTCACGAGTCACACAATGTTTTCGCTCGGCAGCCCGTCCTACCGAACGTATGTTGGGTCGACCGAAAATCCGTTCAGTCGGCCAAACACGGGGTCCCGTGCGGATGGATCCCCCACCACATCACATGGTTCCCCCACCACCTAAGAGGGTTTGGGGGCATAGCCAGCCCCTATGCACCCCGAGCGCCCAACCCTTCATGGGTCACACACAGTTTTCGCTCGGCAGCCCGTCCTACCGAACGTAGGTTCGGTCGACCGAAAATCCGTTCCGTTGGCCGAACACGTGGTCCCAAGGGGATGGCTCCCCCACCACATAACATGGTTCCCCCAACAACTAAGTGGGTTTGGGGGCATAGCCAGCCCCATGCACCCCTAGCGTCCAGCCCTTCGTGGGTCGCACACAATTTTCGCTCGGCAGCCTGTCCTACCGAACGTCGGTTTGGTCGACGGAAAATCCGTTCGGTCGGCCGAAGACGGGGTCCCATGGGGATGGCTCCCCCACCACCTAAGAGCGTTTGCGGGCATAGCCAGCCCCACGCACCCCTAGCGTCCAGCCCTTCACGGGTCACACACAGTTTTCGCTCGGCAGCCCGTCCTACCGAACGTCGGTTCGGTCGATGGAAAATCAGTTCGGTCGGCCGAACACGGGGTCCCATGGCGATGGCTCCCCCACCACATCACATGGTTCCCCCACCACCTAAGAGGATTTGCGGGCATAGCGAGCCCCCATGCACCCCAAGCGCCCAGCCCTTCATGGGTCACACATAGTTTTCGCTCGACAGCCCGTCCTACCGAACGTAGGTTCGGTCAACCGAAAATTAGTTCGGTCGGCCGAACACGGGGTCCCGTGGGGATGGCTCCCCCACCACATAACATGGTTCCCCCACCACCTAAGATGGTTTGGGGGCATAGCCAGCCCCATGCACCCCTAGCGTCCAGCCCTTCATGGGTCACACACAGTTTTCGCTCGACAGCCCGTCTTACTGAACGTCGGTTCGGTCAACCAAAAATCCGTTCGGTCGGCCGAACACGGGGTCCCGTGGGGATGGCTCCCCCACCACCTAAGAGGGTTTGGGGGCATAGTCAGCCCCACGCACCCCTAGCGTCCAGCCCTTCACGGGTCACACACAGTTTTCGGTCGGTAGCCCGTCCTACCGAACGTTGGTTCGGTCGACCGAAACTCCGTTCGGTCGGCCGAACACGGGGTCCCGTGGGGATGGCTCCCCCACCACATAAAATGGTTCCCCCACCACCTAACAGGGTTTGGGGGCATAGCCAGATCAACGCACCCCTAGCGTCCAGCCCTTCACGAGTCACAGGAAGTTTTCGCTCGGCAGCCCGTCCTACCGAACGTACGTTCGGTCAACCAAAAATCCGTTCAGTCAGCCAAACACGGGGTCCCGTGGGGATGGATCCCCCACCACATCACATGGTTCCCCCACCACCTAAGAGGGTTTGGGGGCATAGCCAGCCCCTATGCACCCCGAGCGCCCAACCCTTCATGGGTCACACACAGTTTTCGCTCGGCAGCCCGTCCTACCGAAAGTAGGTTCGGTCGACCGAAAATCTGTTCCGTTGGCCGAACACGGGGTCCCGAGGGGATGGCTCCCCCACCACATAACATGGTTCCCCCACCAACTAAGTGGGTTTGGGGGCATAGCCAGCCCCATGCACCCCTAGCGTCTAGCCCTTCGTGGGTCGCACACAGTTTTCGCTGAGCCATCCCCACTGGACCCCGCGTTTGGCCGACCGAACGGATTTTCGGTCGACCGAACCGACGTTTGGTAGGACGGGCTGCCGAGCGAAAACTGTGTGTGACGCATGAAGGGCTGGACGCTAGGGTGCATGGGGGCTCGCTATGCCCCAAACCCTCTTACGTGGTGGGGGAACCATGTGATGTGGTGGGGGAGCCATCCCCACGAGACCCTGTGTTCGGCCGACCGAACGGATTTTTGGTCGACCGAACCGACGTTCGGTAGGACGGGCTGCCGAGCGAAAACTGTGTGTGACCCGTGAAGGGCTGGACGCTAGGGGTGCGTGGGGCTGGCTATGCCCCCAAACCCTCTTAGGTGGTGGGGGAGCCATCCCCATGGGACCCCGTCTTCGGCCAACCGAACGGATTTTCGGTCGACCGAACCGACGTTCGGTAGGACGGGCTGCCGAGCGAAAACTGTGTGCGACCCACGAAGGGCTAGACGCTAGGGGTGCATGGGGCTGGCTATGCCCCCAAACCCACTTAGTTGGTGGGGGAACCATGTTATGTGGTGGGGGAGCCATCCCCTCGGGACCCCGTGTTCGGCCGACCGAACGGATTTTCGGTCGACCGAACANTTTTAGTGGAATTTTCAGAGCCCTAAAAATAATTTTAACTAATTAAAAACCCTCAAGCGCAATAAATAAATCCCTGGGAAAAATTCCTTTCCTTTTTCCTTTTCTTTTTCTTTTTTCCTCTTCTCGGGCCGTCGGCCCTTTTTCCCTCGGCCCAAGCCGAGCGCCGCCCGCGCGCCGCTCTCCCTCCCTCCCGGACTCGGCCCAGCCGGCCCAAGCCGCCGCCGCCGCTTCCCCTCCCGGCCCAAGGCCGCCGCCGCTCCCCGCGCCCCCTTCCCCTCCGGGCCGGCCCGAAGGCCGCCCGGAAGTCCGCCGCGCCTCCCTCGCGCCGCGCCCGCTGACGCGTGGGCCCGCGGCCGAGTCCGCCTCCGACACGGCCGGCGCCGCGCCCCGCGCCGCCGCGTCCCGGCGGGATCCCCGCCGCGCCGCCCCTATTTATTTCCCCCCCCCGAGGCCGCCGCCCTCGTTTTCCCCGCGCCGCCGCCGCCCTAACCCTACCTGCGCCGCGCCGCCGCCCGCCGCCTTCCGCCGTCGGTAAGCCCGCCGCCGCCCCTTTTTCTCCCCCCTCCGCCGCTGGCGTGCGCGCCTCCCGCGCCGCCGTCGCCGTGCGCTCCCGCCCGCCCCGCGCCGCCGCCGCGCCGCCGCCCGCCGCGCGCCGCCGCGTCGCCGCCGCCCGCGCGCCTCAGCCGTCGGATCGGCCACTCGGGCCGATCCCGGCCGCCCGCTCCCGCCCCGCGTGGCCGCCACGTGGGCGCCGCGTGGCTGCCGCGTCGGCGCCACGTGTGCGCCACGTGGTGCGCAGCCGCCGCCGCGGCTGACGTCAGCCCTAGCCGCTGACGTCAGCAGTGACGTCAGCCCTAAGGGTTTATTGCGCAATAATTAATTAAGGATTTTTCTGTTTTAGTAAAAACACAGATAACTTCAAAAATTCATAACTAATTCATCCGGACTCCGTTTTAGTCCGTTCAAGTCTCAGAAAATTCATAAAAATGCAGAGAATCCATTAAAAATAGTTTTATTCTTTGTTTCAGTAGACTTATAGCATGTATTGTTGTTTGCTTTGTTTGTCGTGTAGATTCCGGTAATTCCGATTCTCCGGTTTACTTCGAAGTCGTTGCCGAAGTCGACCCAGCGCAAGAGCAAGGCAAGTCATACTTATTCATTTGATCATGTTGTACCTAAATTGCGAAACAGTCTTATTTTTCTCTAAATACTGCATTGTTTTATAATGTCATCTATGGGATAGTTTACCTATTGTACTCAGCCTTATATTGCAATTACCTTATTCCTTTGATAGCTTGGGAAATAATTTGAATAGTTGCTATAATAGAACTTGCTTAGCCCTGCTTAGAAACATTAGCTCACAATTGGGTTTTTAAAGCTTCATTAATACTTAATGATGGTTATTTCATGTTGGCTCGCGATGGTTAATCGTGGGTGATTTAATTAAATGTTTCAACTAAAATATTGATTAATGGTGGGTTGTGAGCACATGGTTTTGATGGTCGTGCTCATGACAATTAAGGACCGGTTCGCGGGAAACCCTGGAAGAATTACCGTACTTTCCACAAGCCAGCGTGGGTAATGGCTGGATTGGAGTATAGCTTTTTCCTAGCCGACGTTCCCCGGAAAGGGTGGGCGTGATGGAGTTGAGTCGGCCGGGGATATACCGGTTGCTTGGCTGCCGGATTCACCAAGGCACGAGAGGGGGCTGCCCGTTGCCGGAAGCGGAGCGGGGGCGAAACCTGAGGTGTGGTGCGATTGGTTAGGAAGGGTTATGCGAAGGGTCCTGTCACAGCTCCTTTTCCGGTGTACCGTGGTGGTATGTGGCGCACAGTAATGTGTTGTAGGACTGTGTCTTGTGGGTACAGTTGTACACCTCTGATCAGAGTAAAACTATTCGAATAGCCGTGCCCGCGGTTATGGGCGATCAACCAGATTCACCGTGATTAGTTGAACTCTTTAATAATTTGACTTAATGGAAATGGTTTAGTTCAGGTGGATGGTTGGGCCTGTCGCAACGTGGTGTAGCGTTGGACAGTGATGGTTTAATTATGACTAATTAATTCAACTGTTTTACTGTTTTCAACTATTGTTTTTAAATGCGTATTTTATGCAAAATAACCATTGCAGCTCTCCTTTGTTATTACTTGCATCATTATTTTCCTTTCCGGTATGACTTGTTGAGTACAGTGGGTAGTACTCAGTCTTGCTTTATTTTTCCCCACACCAGAGTTGGAGGTTGTTTCAGAGGAAGACTTTTCAGAAGAGTAGGCTTGTTGCTACCGTCGAGGAATGCCTGTGGTTTGGAGTCGCTACGTTGCGAGTGTTTAGTTTATTAGATTAGTTGTTTCCTTTTTCCGCTGCAGTTTTGTAAGAGATTTTTATTGTTTTGTAAGACGTGGATCTGTATGGCAACTTTGTCATTTGTGTACCCTGGCTGGTCCTGGACAGGGATTTTAATACACAATTTGCTTTGGATTGGGCCGAGGGAGAGAAAATGGGCCGACGGCCCGAGAAGAGGAAAAAGAAAAAGAAAAGGAAAAAGAATTTCCCAGGGATTTATTTATTGCGCTTGAGGGTTTTTAATTGGTTAAAATCATTTTTAGGGCTCTGAAAATTCCACTAAAAATCCTGTTAATGTATTTTGACATGGGGAACTCAAGAAAAATTCCACCTTGCCATTTCCACTTCTTTAATGCATTATTTAATTGGGTTTTTCTCCAGATTTAATTCAACAATTTCTCAGATAAATTATTAAATTTAATTTTTACGATTTGGGAGAACCTCAGGGTGTGACAAACCTACCCCCCTTAAACGGAATCTCGACCCCGAGATTCGGAGGTGCTGGCGAAGAGGTGCGGATGGGCAGCCTTCAAATCATCCTCTCTTTCCCATGTAGCTTCTTCCTCGGAATGATGGCTCCACTGAACTCTGCAGAACCTGGTAACCTTGTTTCTGGTCCTCCTCTCGCTGGTTTCGAGAATACGAATCGGCTTCTCCACATAAGTCAAGTCCTCTTGAATCTCAATTTGATCGGGACTGGCCTGTTCTTCCCGTACTCTCAAGCATTTCTTCAATTGCGAGACGTGAAACACATCGTGAATACCGGCCATGTTGGTGGAAGCTCAAGCTGGTAAGCGACTTCTCCTCGACGCTCGCAGATCTTGTATAGTCCCACGAAGCGTGGTGCCAATTTGCCTTTAGTTTGAAAGCGGTGTACTCCTCGAAGCGGTGTGACACGAAGGTACACGTAGTCCCCTATTTCGAAAGTTAACTCCCTTCGACGATTGTCGGCATAGCTTTTCTGTCGAGACTGCGCAATTCTCAACCTTTCTCTGACGGTTCTGACCTTTTCTTCCGCATCACTCAAGACTTCAGTCCCAAATAGTTGTCGTTCTCCGGTTTGATCCCAAAAGAGCGGGGCACGGCACTTCCTGCCATACAACGCCTCAAATGGCGCCATCTGCAAGCTGGCTTGATAACTGTTGTTGTAGGAGAACTCAGCATATGGCCAACTCTTGTCCCATGCTCCTCCAAAATCAAGCGCACAGGCTCTGAGCATATCCTCAAGTATCTGGTTCACTCGCTCAGTCTGGCCATCAGTTTGCGGATGGTAAGCCGTGCTAAAGTTCAAACGGGTTCCCAATTCTTCTTGTAATTTCTGCCAGAACTTTGAGGTGAACTGGCTTCCTCGATCCGATACGATCTTCTTAGGCACTCCGTGTAAACACATGATTCTTGCGAGGTAGAGTTCTGCTAGCTTCTTTCCAGAGTACGTAGTATGCACAGGAATGAAATGAGTCACTTTCGTGAGTCGATCCACGATGACCCAGATAGAATCATGTCCAGACGACGTACTCGGCAAAACTGTGATGAAATCCATTCCAATTTCTTCCCATTTCGATTCCGGAATTTGGAGAGGCTGTAACAGTCCTGCAGGCCTTTGATGCTCTGCCTTGACTCGCTGGCACACGTCACAGAGTGCGACGAATTCAGCTATTTCTCTTCTCATGCTAACCCACCAAAACTTCTCTTTAAGGTCTTGGTACATCTTGGTACTGCCAGGGTGAATTGAATACTGAGTTTGATGGGCTTCCGTGAGTATTAACTCCTTTAACTCTTTGTCTTCTGGGACGCACAGTCTTTCTCCCATCCATATCGTGCCATGCTCATCTTCGGAGAAATCTCGGGCCTTTCCAACCCTCATGTTTTTCTTGAGCTCTGCTATCTCCGGATCCTTAGCTTGAGCTGCTCGGACCTGCTCCACGAGCGTTGGTCGTGCTTCTAGAGCGGACGTGAACCCATGTTCAACAATACCGAGGTTCAGCCGTTCGAAGTCTCGCTGCAACTGGCTGCTCATCTCTTCCATACTTGTGGAGTTACAGTAGCTCTTCCAGCTTAAAGCATCTGCCACGACATTAGCTTTACCGGGATGGTAGTGGATTCCCAGATCATAGTCTTTAATCAATTCCGACCATCTTCGCTGACGGAGATTTAGGTCCGGTTGAGTGAAGATATACTTCAAACTCTTGTGATCCGTATACACCTCACAACGGTTTCCAATAAGATAATGTCTCCAGATCTTTAGGGCATGCACCACTGCTGCTAATTCCAGATCATGAGTGGGGTAATTATTCTCATGTGGGCGCAGTTGACGCGAAGCGTAAGCAACCACTCTGCCTTCTTGCATCAATACACATCCTAGCCCTTGGCGAGACGCATCGCAATAAACCTGAAAATCTTTAGTCTGATCTGGCAGAATTAAGACTGGTGCCGTTACCAACTTCTTCTTAAGTTCCTCAAAACTTCTATCGCATTCTGCTGACCACTTGAACTTCTCATCCTTTTTCAGCAACTGTGTCATTGGCTTGGCAATCTTGGAGAAATTCTCAATGAACCGACGGTAGTAACCCGCAAGTCCAAGAAAACTCCTAATTTGCGAAACCGTGCGCGGAGGCTTCCACTTGGTAACCGACTCCACATTCGACGGGTCTACTGCCACTCCTTGAGCTGTGATGATGTGGCCTAGGAACTGTACCTCCTCGAGCCAAAAGTCGCACTTGCTAAACTTGGCATACAACTGGTGTTCCTTTAATTTCTCAAGTACGAGGCGAAGATGTTGCTCATGATCCTCCATGGACTTAGAGTAAACAAGTATATCATCGATAAAAACCACGACGAACTTATCCAGAAATTCCATGAATACCTTATTCATCAAGTTCATGAAAAAGGCCGGTGCATTGGTAAGTCCAAAAGACATGACTGTGCACTCAAACAACCCATACCGAGTAGTGAATGCCGTCTTCGGAATGTCCTCCTCTCTAATCCTCAATTGATGGTAGCCTGATCGCAGGTCTATCTTGGAGAACCATGTTGCTCCCTTTAGCTGATCAAACAAATCATCAATCCAAGGTAACGGGTATTTGTTCTTGACGGTCACCTCATTGAGGGCGCGATAGTCGATGCACATCCTCTTGGTCTTATCTTTCTTCTCCACAAAGATCACCGGAGCACTCCAAGGCGACGTACTCGGGCGAATATATCCTTTCTGCAACTGCTCATCAACTTGCTTCTTGACTTCCGCCAGTTCATTGGCTCCCATCCTATAGGGTCTCTTGTGTATCGGGGCAGTTCCCGGTACTAAATCAATTCGAAATTCAATTTCTCTCTTCGGTGGCATTGTGGTTATGTCATCCGGAAAGACTTCAGGGTATTCTCTAACAATAGGAATATCCTCCAACTTCTTAATATCTTTCCCTTCTTCTGCGATCTGTTTCATCCCATCTACTTGGTTCAAGCACACTCTCTGCTTCTGGGGTGTCAGCGACTGGAATTTCACGACTTCTCCTTTCTCATTAACCAGAGTGATAGTGCGACTAGCGCAATCGATAACTCCCTTGTGCCTTGTTAACCAATCCATCCCAAGAATGACATCTAGGTCCTTGGACTCAAGAAGGATAAGATTGGCTAGAAATCTAGAACCCTGGATTTCTATTTCCACAGAGGGGCAATAGTGGGCTGTGGTCATCTCATTCCCAGGAGTGTGAACCCACATAGGTGTTCTAAGTTTCACTACTGACAACCCATATGTCCCAGCAAAGCGCTTTGATAAAAAGGAATGTGTAGCACCAGAATCAAAAAGAGTGATAGCTGGAACTGAATTGACAGGAAACGTACCCAATACCACTTCTGGTGCAGCCTGTGCCTCTTCTGCTGACGCATGGTTGACACGGGCATGAACAAACTTGGGTCCTACACGCCTTGGCTTCGGGCACTTGTCGGCGAAGTGTCCGGGCTCGTTGCAGTTGAAGCAGACAAATGATTTTCCGCCGGACTCCTTCCTGGGTTGAGTCGATGGAGCTGGCTGAGCTGCGGCAGCTGGCGGGCGCGGAACCGGGTTGCGGTTGGGCTGTCCCCCGTTGTGGTTGCGGTTGCCGGAATTGTTGTTGTTGAAATTACCAGGCTGGTAAGGTCGATGTTGACGAACAATCATTGTAGTAGGTCCACCCTGCTGTCCGGCGGTGAACCGGGGCTTCTGTTGACTTCCCTGCTGCGTCCTGAATTGGACTGCCTTCCTCTTCCGATCCATCCTGTTGCGTTGATCCTCTTGACGGATCGCCATATCAACTAACTTCTCGAAATCAGCATAATCCCCTGAGATTAGCTGGTTGGCCAATTCATCATCTAGGCCGGAAAGAAACTTTTCCTGCCTTTCCGCATCAGTGCGCACATCCTCCGGAGCATAACGTGCAAGACGGTTAAACTCATGAAGGTACTCTGTCACTGTTCTATTACCTTGGTGGAGCGCCCTAAACTCTCTCTTCTTCTGGGCTACTATGCCGTCAGGGATTTGGGCTTTCCTGAAACTGCGGCAAAACTCCGCCCAAGTGACCTCCGTTCCGGGTGGACGGGTAACCAAATAGTTATCCCACCAAGCCGAAGCGGGACCCTACAATTGATGGGTAGCGAAAGCGACCTTCTCTTGATCATTGCACTAGAGTAGATTAAGCTTCTTCTCAATAACATGAAGCCAATCATTCGCTTCCATGGGATTGGTAGTACTTGAGAAAACTGGCGGTCTGACACGAAGAAACTCTGGCAACTTGGATTGGGGTGGTGGTTGATTCTGTTGGGCCTGCTGCTGCTGCTGTTGAGCTTGTTGTTGCATCTGTTGCAACATTTGCTGTTGCATTTGTTGATGCTGCTGCTGCATTTGCTGCATCATTGCCGCCATCATCTGCGTCTGACTAGCTAGCACTTGAGCAAGAGTGGGATTATCCGGTGGTGGAGGAGGAGCGTTGGTGTTAGTTCCATTAGTCTGGGATCCCTCTTGTCCGTTGTTGTTACCACTTGTCCTGGTGTTGACCATCTGAAGGAGAAAAACCAGCAGAAAGAAATGGACAAGAAAGAAAACAGATTGCTCAGAACAAAGTTTAATATATTATTAATTTAACTGTAATTGTTGTGATCTAACTTAAAACACTTCCAAAACAGCACGCAAAAATCCTTAATAAGATAGCCATACCATAGGCACATGGTATCGACCATCGGCTAAACCCCAGTGCAACAACCTAACACACAGCAACTAACAAGCAATCAAACTAAGAAAACGGAAAAACTAAGGGTAACGAGCCTAATGCTCGGAACGGTTTCCGGAATCCGCCATGGCAGTGTCTCCACTTGTTGGCTCTGAACTTGACTCGCTGATGTTGCTACCACTGGGTGTGGCGTGCAACCAACCTCCGCTACCACTGGCTGGACCCTGGTACGCAGACGCCGGGGCGAAGGTGATGGCGAACCCTGGTGGCGGTGGCGGAACTGGCGTTGGAGCGGGTGGTGAATTCCTTGGCGCAAGCTGGATACGTACAGGAGCGGTGGTCCTCTTCCTTGGCATGGTGCGAATCCTGAGTCCTCCTGACGCTGGGTGTCCTCGCAACCTAGCATTATCGGCCTTGAGTCGCGCGACTTCATCCTCCAAACGGGCAATCTTGATCAACTTCTGGTCATTAAGAGCCTTGGATGCCTTGTGGAGATCGGCGTGCATCTTGTCCAGACCCTTCATCACTGTGACCATCCGTCCGAAGGTAGTGTCGTTCTCCTCCGCTGCAGATCGGTAGGTGCTGCTGGTAGAAGAGCTACCGCGACGAGGATGATAACGATACGCCGAGTTGTGGAGAGCGTAGTCGTGTAGTTCTCGCATCCTGGCCATCATCAAGTAAGCCGCCTCCTGACAGGCGTGCTCGTCAGATCCTCCTGAAGCGGTGACCACCATATTGGGAAGATTGGTGCCCACGAAGCCATGTACTTCCAAACGGACTCGGAACGGGAACTCGCCACTGAGAGGCTCGATCGTGGTATACTCCGGCGCTTCAAGGTATCCTACAACCAAAGTCATACGGGCAAGCTCTGCCACGAAGCCTTCCATATTCTGACCACGGTGCGTCGGGGGATGACCTGCCATCTACAGAGGGCAAAGGAACGGGACTCAACATATGCTCAAAAAGAAAATTTTGATGCAAGGAACCCCTTTTTTTTCAAAAAAATCCCAAAGACCACCATTCCCGGATTTTCCCCAAAACAATTTAAAATTTAAGGGAAAATGCACATGAAAAATTTTAGAGGGCTCTTAAGGTTTCCAGTTGGCTTGTCCTACGGTTAAGGTCGGCTCTGATACCAACTTGTCACGCCCAGAAATTCACTACCAGAATTTCCAAAGCAAATTGTGTATTAAAATCCCTGTCCAGGATCAGCCAGGGTACACAAATGACAAAGTTGCCATACAGATCCACGTCTTACAAAACAATAAAAATCTCTTACAAAACTGCAGCGGAAAAAGGAAACAACTAATCTAAAAAAAAAACTAAACACTCGCAACGTAGCGACTCCACTCCACAGGCATTCCTCGACGGTAGCAACAAGCCTACTCTTCTGAAAAGTCTTCCTCCGAAACAACCTCCAACTCTGGTGTGGGGAAAAATAAAGCAAGACTGAGTACTACCCACTGTACTCAACAAGTCATACCGGAAAGGAAAATAATGATGCAAGTAATAACAAAGGAGAGCTGCAAAGGCTATTTTGCATAAAATACGCATTTAAAAACAATAGTTGAAAATAGTAAAACAGTTGAATTAATTAGTCATAATTAAACCATCAATGTCCAACGCTACACCACGTTGCGACAGGCCCAACCATCCACCTGAACTAAACCATTTCCATTAAGTCAAATTATTAAAGAGTTCAACTAATCACGGTGAATCTGGTTGATCGCCCATAACCGCGGGCACGACTATTCGAATAGTTTTACTCTGATCAGAGGTGTACAACTGTACCCACAAGACACAGTCCTACAACACATTACTGTGCGCCAACATACCACCACGGTACACTGGAAAAGGAGCTGTGACAGGACCCTTCGCATAACCCTTCCTAACCAATCGCACCACACCTCAGGTTTCGCCCCCGCTCCCTCTCCCGGCAGCGGGCAGCCCCCTCTCGTGCCTTCGTGAATCCGGCAGCCAAGCAACCGGTATATCCCCGGCCGACTCAACTCCATCACGCCCACCCTTTCCGGGGAACGTCGGCTAGGAAAAAGCTATACTCCAAATCCAGCCACTACCCACGCTGGCTTGTGGCAAGTACGGTAATTCTTCCAGGGTTTCCCGCGAACCGGTCCTTAATTGTCATGAGCACGACCATCAAAACCATGTGCTCACAACCCACCATTAATCAATATTTTAGTTGAAACATTTAATTAAATCACCCACGATTAACCATCGCGAGCCAACATGAAATAACCATCATTAAGTATTAACGAAGCTTTAAACAACCCAATTGTGAGCTAATGTTTCTAAGCAGGGCTAAGCAAGTTCTATTATAGCAACTATTCAAATTATTTCCCAAGCTATCAAAGGAATAAGGTAATCACAATATAAGGCTGAGTACAATAGGTAAACTATCCCATAGATGACATTATAAAACAATGCAGTATTTAGAGAAAAATAAGACTGTTTCGCAATTTAGGTACAACATGATCAAATGAATAAGTATGACTTTCCTTGCTCTTGCGCTGGATCGACTTCGGCAACGACTTCGAAGTAAACCGGAGAATCGGAATTACCGGAATCTACACGACAAACAAAGCAAACAACAATACATGCTATAAGTCTACTGAAACAAAGAACAAAACTATTTTTAATGGATTCTCTGCATTTTTATGAATTTTCTGAGACTTGAACGGACTAAAACGGAGTCCGGATGAATTAGTTATGAATTTTTGAAGTTATCTGTGTTTTTACTAAAACAGAAAAATCCTTAATTAATTATTGCGCAATAAACCCTTAGGGCTGACGTCACTGCTGACGTCAGCGGCTAGGGCTGACGTCATCGCTGACGTCAGCGGCTAGGGCTGACGTCAGCCGCGGCGGCGGCTGCGCACCACGTGGCGCACACGTGGCGCCGACGCGGCAGCCACGCGGCGCCCACGTGGCGGCCACGCGGGACGGGAGCGGGCGGTCGGGATCGGCCCGAGTGGCCGATCCGACGGCTGAGGCGCGCGGCGGCGGCTAGGGTTAGGGTTTGGCCGAGCGGCGGCGGCGCGGCGGCGGCGCGGAGCGGCGGCTCGCGGCGGCGGCGCACGGGAGGCGGCGGGGCAGCGGCGCGCGGCGGCGGCGGCGCGGCCCGGCTGCGCGGCGGCGCACCGAGCGGCGGAGCGGCGCGCGAACGGCGGCGACGGAGGGGGGGAGAAAAAGGGCGGCGGCGGCGGCGCTTACCGACGGCGGGAAACGGCGGCGGCGCGGCTTCGGCGACGGCGGCGCTACGGCTAGGGTTAGGGCGGCGGCGGCGCGGGGAAAACGAGGGGCGGCGGCCTCGGGGGGGAAATAAATAGGGGCGGCGCGGCGGGGATCCCGCCGGGAATTGCGGCGGCGCGGGCGCGGCGGCCGGCCGTGTCGGAGGCGGACTCGGCCGCGGGCGGGCCCACGCGTCAGCGGGCGCGCGGCGCAGGGAGGCGCGGCGGACTTCCGGGCGGCTCGGGCCGTGGCCTCGGGCCGGCCCGGGAAGGAGGAGCGGGGGAGGGCGCGCGGGGAGGCGGCGGCTTGGGCCGGCTGGGCCGGTCCGGGAGGGAAGGAGAGCGGCGCGCGGGGCGGCGCTCGGCTTGGGCCGAGGGAGAGAAAATGGGCTGACGGCCCGAGAAGAGGAAAAAGAAAAAGAAAAGGAAAAAGAATTTCCCAGGGATTTACTTATTGCGCTTGAGGGTTTTTAATTGGTTAAAATTATTTTTAGGGCTCTGAAAATTCCAGTAAAAATCCTGTTAATGTATTTTGACATGGGGAACTCAAGAAAAATTCCACCTTGCCATTTCCACTTCTTTAATGCATTATTTAATTGGGTTTTTCTCCAGATTTAATTCAACAATTTCTCAGATAAATTATTAAATTTAATTTTTACGATTTGAGAGAACCTCAGGGTGTGACAGTTTTGGGGCACAGCCAGCCCCATGCACCCCTAGCGTCTAGCCCTTCGTGGGTCACACACAGTTTTCGCTCGGCAGCCCGCCCTACCGAACGTCGGTTCGATCGACCGAAAATCCGTTCGGTCGGCCGAACACGGGGTCCAGTGGGGATATCTCCCCCACCACCAAAGAGGGTTTGGGGGCATGGCCAGCCCCACTAACCCCTAGCATCCAGCCCTTCACAGGTCACACACAGTTTTCGCTCGGTAGCCCGTCCTACCGAACGTCGGTTCGGTCGGCCGAACACGGGGTCCCTAGGGGATGGCTCCCCCACCACATAACATGGTTCCCCCACCAACTAAGTGGGTTTGGGGGCATAGCCAGCCCCATGCACCCCTAGCGTCTAGCCCTTCGTGGGTCGCTCACAGTTTTCGCTCGGCAGCCCGTCCTACCAAACGTCGGTTCGGTCGACCGAAAATCCGTTCGGTCGGCCGAAGACGGGGTCCCGTGGGGATGGCTCCCCCCCACCTAAGAGGGTTTGGGGGCATAGCCAGCCCCACGCACCCCTAGCGTCCAGCCCTTCACGGGTCACACACAGTTTTCGCTCGGTAGCCCGTCCTACCGAACATAGGTTCGGTCGACCGAAAATCCGTTCGGTCGGCCGAACATGGGTTCCCGTGGGGATGGCTCCCCCAACAAATAACATGGTTTCCCCACCACCTAAGAAGGTTTGGGGGTATAGCCAGCTCCACGCACCCCTAGCATCCAGCCCTTCACGAGTCACACAAAGTTTTCGCTCGGCAGCCCGTCCTACCGAACATAAGTTCGGTCGACCGAAAATCCATTTAGTCGGCCGAACACGGGGTCCCGTGCGGATGGATCCCCCACCACATCACATGGTTCCCCCACCACCTAAGAGGGTTTGGGGGCATAGCCAGCCCCTATGCACCCCGAGCGCCCAGCCCTTCATGGGTCACACATAGTTTTCGCTCGGCAGCCCGTCCTACCGAACGTAGGTTCGGTCGACCGAAAATCCGTTCGGTTGGCCGAACACGGGGTCCCGTGCGGATGGCTCCCCCACCACATAACATGGTTCCCCCACCAACTAAGTGGGTTTGGGGGCATAGCCAGCCCCATGCACCCCTAGCGTCCTGCCCTTCATGGGTCACACACAGTTATCGCTCGGCAGCCCGTCCTACTGAACGTCGGTTCGGTGAACCGAAAATCCGTTCGGTCAGCCGAACACGGGGTCCCGTGGGGATGGCTCCCCCACCACCTAAGTGGATTTGGGGGCATAGCCATCCCCACGCACCCCTAGCGTCCAGACTTTCACGGGTCACACACAGTTTTCGCTCGGTAGCCCGTCCTACCGAACGTAGGTTCGGTCGACCGAAAATCCGTTCGGTCGGCCGAACATGGGGTCCCGTGGGGATGGCTCCCCCACCACATAACATGGTTCCCCCACCACCTAACACGGTTTATGGGCATAGCCAGCTCCACGCACCCCTAGCGTCCAGCCCTTCACGAGTCACACAAAGTTTTCGCTCGGCAGCGCGTCCTACCGAACGTAGGTTCGGTCGACCGAAAATCCGTTCAGTCGGCCGAACACGGGCTCCCGTGCGGATGGATCCCCCACCACATCACATGGTTCCCCAACCACTTAAGAGGGTTTGGGGGCATAGCTAGCCCCTATGCACCCCGAGCGCCCAGCCCTTCATGGGTCACACACAGTTTTCGCTCGGCAGCCCGTCCTACCGAACGTAGGTTCGGTCGACTGAAAATCCGTTCGGTCGGCCGAACATGGGGTCCCGTGCGGATGGCTCCCCCACCACATAACATGGTTCCCCCACCAACTAAGTGGGTTTGGGGGCATAGCCAGCCCCATGCACCCCTAGCGTCTAGCCCTTCGTGGGTCACGCACAGTTTTCGCTCGGCAGCCCGTCCTACCGAACGTCGGTTCGGTCGACCGAAAATCCATTCGGTCGGCCGAACACGGGGTCCAGTGGGGATATCTCCCCCACCACCTAAGAGGGTTTGGGGGCATAGCCAGCCCCACGCACCCCTACCTTCCAGCCCTTCACGGGTCACACACAGTTTTCGCTTGGTAGCCCATCCTACCGAACGTAGGTTCGGTCGACCGAAAATCCGTTCGGTCGGCCGAACACGGGGTCCCGTGGGGATGGCTCCCCCACCACATAACATGGTTCCCCCACCACCTAAGAGGGCTTGGGGGCATAGCTAGCTCCACGCACCCCTAGCGTCCAGCCATTCACGAGTCACACAAAGTTTTCGCTCGGCAGCCTGTCCTACCGAACGTAGGTTCGGTTGACCGAAAATCAGTTCGGTCGGCTGAACACGGGGTCCCGTGGGGATGGCTCCCCCACCACATAACATGGTTCCCCCACCAACTAAGAGGGTTTGGGGGCATAGCCAGCCCCATGTACCCCGAGCGCCCAGCCCTTCATGGGTCACACACAGTTTTCGCTTGGCTGCCCGACCTACCGAACGTCGGTTCGGTCGACCGAAAATCCGTTCGGTCGGCCGAACACGGGGTCTCGTGGGGATGGCTCCCCCACCACATCACATGGTTCCCCCACCACCTAAGAGGGTTTGGGGGCATAGCCAGCCCCATGCACCCCGAGCGCCCAACCCTTCATGGGTCACACACAGTTTTCGCTTGGCAGCCCGTCCTACCGAACGTCGGTTCGGTCGACCGAAAATCCGTTCGGTCGGCCGAACACGGGGTCCTGTGGGGATGGCTCCCCCACCACATAACATGGTTCGCCCACCACCTAGGAGGGTTTGGGGGCATAGCCATCCACATGCACCCCTAGCGTCCAGCCCTTCACGGGTCACACACAGTTTTCGCTCGGCAGCCCGTCCTACCGAACGTCGGTTCGGTTGACCGAAAATTCGTTCGGTCGGCCGAACACGGGGTCCCGTGGGGATGGCTCCCCCACCACATGACATGGTTCCCGCACCACCTAAGAGGGTTTGGGGGCATAGCCAGCCCCATGCACCCCGTGCGCCCAGCCCTTCACGAGTCACACACAGTTTTCACTCGGCAACCCGGTCGACCGAACGTAAACTCGGTTCGGTCGGCCGAACACGGGGCCCTGTTTCGCCCGTGCCTTCCCAGCAACACACTTAGAGCACAGCACCTAGAGTCTTAGAGTCTTTCTTGCCAGCACTTAGAGAGTCTTGCGCCCGTGCCTTTGCACTTAGAGCGCACTGCTTAGAGCCTGGAACCTGCATCGGCGGGGGGAGGCG
>BDMV01000001.1:31990132-32110132 GCA_008326285.1 Oryza officinalis | reverse complement strand
TTCGCAAGCAATGGTGCAAAACACATTCCTAGTTTCCCAAAAACACTTCTGATGGGTTTCGAGCGGTTTTGTTTTCGATCGACACAAACATTCTGACCGGTCCACCGACTCGTGGAAATATTAATTTTGGCAACCAATGGTGCAAAACAAATTCCAAGTTGCACAAAAACACTTTTGATTGGTTTCGAGCGGTGTCGTTTTCGATCAACACAAACTTTCCGACCGGCCCACCGACTCGTGGAAAAAATAATTTTCGCAACCAATGGTGCAAAACACATCCAATTCGCCCAAAAACACTTTTGATGAGTTTCGAGCGGTTTCGTTTTCGACCAACACAAACTTTTGGACCGGCCCACCAACTACTGTGAATATTAATTTTCGCACCCAATGGTGCAAAACACATCCTAGTTGCCCAAAAACACTTTTGATTGGTTGCGGGCGGTTTCGTTTTCGAACACAAACTTTCCGGCAGGCCTACCAACTCGTGTGAATATTAATTTTCGCAACCAATGGTGCAAAACACTTTCCTAGTTGCCCAAAAACGCTTCTGAATGGTTCCTTGGGGTTTTGTTTTCGAACAACACAGACTTTTGTGTGAATATTAATTTTCGTAACCAATGGTGCAAAACACATTCCTAGTTGCCCAAATACACTTTTGATGGGTTTCGAGCGGTTTCGTTTTCAACCAACACAAACATTCCGACCGGCCCACCGACTCGTGAAAATATTAATTTTGGCAACCAATGGTGCAAAACACATTCCTAGTTGCCCAAAAACACTTTTGAATGGTTTCTAGGGGTTTCGTTTTCGACCAACACAAACTTTCGGCCCGGCCCACCGACTTGTGTGAATATTAATTTTCGCAACCAATGGTGCAAAACACATTCCTCGTTGCCCAAAAACACTTTGGATGGGTTTCGAGCTGTTTCGTTTTCGACCAACACAAACTTTTCGGCGGGCCCACAGACTCGTGTGAATATTAATTTTCGCAACCAATGGTGCAAAACACATCCTAGTTGCCCAAAAACACTTTTGATGAGTTTCGTGCGGTTTCGTTTTCGACCAACACAAACTTTCGGCTTGGCCCACCAACTCGTGTGAATATTAATTTTTGCACCCATTGGTGCAAAACACATCCAAGTTGCCCGAAAACACTTTTGATTGGTTTCGAGCGGTTTCGTTTTCGACCAACAAAAACTTTCCGGTGGGCCCACCGACTCGTGAGAATATTAATTTTCGCAACCAATGGTGCAAAACACATTCATAGTTGCCGAGAAACACTTCTGACGGGTTTTGAGCGGTTTCGTTTTCAACCAATCCAAACTTTTCGGCGGGCTTACCGACTTTTGTGAATATTAATTTTTGTACCAAAGGTGCAAAACACATCCTAGTTGCCCAAAAACACTTTTGATGGGTTTCGAGCGGTTCCATTTTTAACCAACACAAACTTTTCGGCGGGCCTACCAACTCGTGTGAATATTAATTTTCGCAACCAATGGTGCAAAACACATTCCTAATTGCCCAAGAACACTTTTGATGGGTTTCGAGCGGTTTCGTTTTTGACCAACACAAACATTCCGGCGGGCCTACCGCCTCGTGTGAATATTAATTTTCGCAACCAATGGTGCAAAACACATCCTAGTTGCCCAAAAACACTTTTGATGGGTTTCGAGCAGTTTCGTTTTCAACCAATAGTAACTTTCTGGCGGGCCTACCGACTCGTGTGTATTAATTTTTGCAACCTATGGTGCAAAACACATTCCTAGTTGGCCACAAATACTTTTGATCGGTTTCGTTTTTGACCAACACAAATTTTTCGGCGGGCCTACCGACTCATGTGAATATTAATTTTCGCAAGCAATGGTGCAAAACACATCCTAGTTTCCCAAAAGCACTTTAGATTGGTTTCGAGCGGTTTCGTTTTCAACCAACACAAACTTTCCGGCGGACCTACCGACTCGTGTGAATATTAATTTTCGCAACAAACACATACCTAATTGCCAAAAAACACTTTTGATGGGTTTCGAGCGGTTTCGTTTTCGACCAACACAAACTTTTCGGCGGGCCTACCGCCTCGTGTGAATATTAATTTTCGCAACCAATGGTGCATAACACATCCTAGTTGCCGAAAAACACTTTTGATTGGTTGCGAGCGGTTTCGTTTTTAACCAACACAAACTTTTCGGCGGGCCTACCAACTCGTGTGAATATTAATTTTCGCAACCAATGGTGCAAAACACATTCCTAATTGCCCAAGAACACTTTTGATGGGTTTCGAGCGGTTTCGTTTTTGACCAACACAAACATTCCGGCGGGCCTACCGCCTCGTGTGAATATTAATTTTCGCAACCAATGGTGCAAAACACATCCTAGTTGCCCAAAAACACTTTTGATTAGTTTCGAGCGGTTTCATTTTTAACCAACACAAACTTTTCGGCGGGCCTACAGACTCGTGTGAATATTAATTTTCGTAACCAATGGTGCAAAACACATTCCTAATTGCCCAAAAACACTTTTGATGGGTTTCGAGCGGTTTCGTTTTTGACCAACACAAACATTCCGGCGGGCCTACCGACTCGTGTGAATATTATTTTTCGCAACCAATGGAGCAAAACACATCCTAGTTGCCCAAAAACACTTTTGACGGGTTTCGAGTGGTTTCGTTTACGACCAACACAAACTTTTCGGCAGGCCTACCTACTTTTGTGAATATTAATTTTTGCACCAAAGGTGCAAAACACATCCTACTTGCCCAAAAATACTTTTGACGGGTTTCGAGCGGTTTCGTTTTTAACCAACACAAACTTTTCGGCGGGCCTGCCGACTCGTGTGAATATTAATTTTCGCAACCAATGCTGCAAAACAGATTCTTAGTTGCCCGAAAACACTTTTGATGGGTTTCGAGCGGTTTCGTTTTCGACCAACACAAACTCTCGGACCGTTCCACCGACTCGTGTGAATATTAATTTTCGCAACCAATGGTGCAAAACACATTCCTAATTGCCAAAAAACACTTTTGATGGGTTTCGAGCGGTTTCGTTTTCGACGAACACAAACTTTTCGGCGGGCCTACCACCTCGTGTGAATATTAATTTTCGCAACCAATGGTGCAAAACACATCCTAGTTGCCCAAAAACACTTTTGATTGGTTGCGAGCGGTTTCGTTTATGACAAACACAAACTTTTCGGCGGGCCTACCAACCCGCGTGAATATTAATTTTCGCAACCAATGGTGCAAAACACATCCTAGTTGCCCAAAAACACTTTTGATGGGTTTCGAGCGGTTTCGTTTTTAACCAACACAAACTTTTCGGCGGGCCTACCGACTCGCGTGAATATTAATTTTCGCAACCAATGGTGCAAAATACATCTTAGTTGCCCGAAAACACTTTTGATGGGTTTCGAGCGGTTTCGTTTTCGACCAACATAAACTCTCGGACCGTTCCACCGACTCGTGTGAATATTAATTTTCGCAACCAATGGTGCAAAACACATTCCTAATTGCCAAAAAACACTTTTGATGGGTTTCGAGCGGTTTCGTTTTCGACCGACACAAACATTCCGACCGGCCCACGGACTACGGAAAAAATTAATTTTCGCAACCAATGGTGCAAAACACATCCTAGTTGCCCAAAAACACTTTTGATTAGTTTCGAGCGGTTTCGTTTTTAACCAACACAAACTTTTGGACCGGCCGACCGACTCGTGTGAATATTAATTTTCGCAACCAATGGTGCAAAACACATCCTAGTTGCCCAAAAACACTTTTGATTAGTTTCGAGCGGTTTCGTTTTTAGCCAACACAAACTTTTCGGCGGGCCTACCGACTCGTGTGAATATTAATTTTCGCAACCAATGGTGCAAAACACATTCCTAGTTGCACAAAAACACCTTTGATTGGTTTCGAGCGGTTTCGTTTTCGACCAACACAAACTTTCCGGGGGGCCTACCGACTCATGTGAGTATTAATTTTCGCAACCAATGGTGCAAAACACATTCCTAGTTGCCCAAAAACACTTATGATGGGTTTCGAGCGGTTTCGTTTTCGACCGACACAAACATTCCGACCGGCCCACGGACTACGGAAAAAATTAATTTTCGCAACCAATGGTGCAAAACACATCCTAGTTGCCCAAAAACACTTTTGATTAGTTTCGAGCGGTTTCGTTTTTAACCAACACAAACTTTTCGGCGTGCCTACAAACTCGTGTGAATATTAATTTTCGTAACCAATGGTGCAAAACACATTCCAAATTGCCCAAAAACACTTTTGATGGGTTTCGAGCGGTTTCGTTTTTGACCAACACAAACATTCCGGCGGGCCTACCGACTCGTGTGAATATTATTTTTCGCAACCAATGGTGCAAAACACATCCTATTTGCCCAAAAACACTTTTGACGGGTTTCGAGCTGTTTCGTTTTTGACCAACACAAACTTTTCGGCGGGCCTACCGACTTTTGTGAATATTAATTTTTGCACCAAAGGTGCAAAACACATCCTAGTTGCCCAAAAATACTTTTGATGGGTTTCGAGCGGTTTCGTTTTTAACCAACACAAACTTTTCGGCGGGCCTGCCGACTCGTGTGAATATTAATTTTCGCAACCAATGCTGCAAAACAGATTCTTAGTTGCCCGAAAACACTTTTGATGGGTTTCGAGCGGTTTCGTTTTCGACCAACATAAACTCTCGGACCGTTCCACCGACTCGTGTGAATATTAATATTCGCAACCAATGGTGCAAAACACATTCCTAATTGCCGAAAAACAATTTTGATGAGTTTCGAGCGGTTTCGTTTTCGACCAACACAAACTTTTCGGCGGGCCTACCACCTCGTGTGAATATTAATTTTCGCAACCAATGGTGCAAAACACATCCTAGTTGCCCAAAAACAATTTTGATTGGTTGCGAGCGGTTTCGTTTTTAACAAACACAAACTTTTCGGCGGGCCTACCAACTCACGTGAATATTAATTTTCGCAACCAATGGTGCAAAACACATTCCTAATTGCCCAAAAACACTTTTGATGGGTTTCGAGCGGTTTCGTTTTTGACCAACACAAACATTCCGGCGGGCCTACCGCCTCATGTGAATAATAATTTTCGCAACCAATGGTGCAAAACACATCCTAGTTTCCCAAAAACACTTTTGATTAGTTTCGAGCGGTTTCGTTTTTAACCAACACAAACTTTTCGGCGGGCCTACCGACTCGTGTGAATATTAATTTTCGCAACCAATGGAGCAAAACACATTCCTAGTTGCACAAAAACACTTTTGATTGGTTTCGAGCGGCTTCGTTTTCGACCAACACAAACTTTCCGGGGGGCCTACCGACTCGTGTGAATATTAATTTTCGCAACCAATGGTGCAAAACACATTCCTAGTTGCCCAAAAACACTTATGATGGGTTTTGAGCGGTTTCGTTTTCGACCGACACAAACATTCCGACCGGCCCACGGACTACGGAAAATATTAATTTTCGCAACCAATGGTGCAAAACACATCCTAGCCACCCAAAAACACTTTTGATTGGTTGCGAGCGGTTTCGTTTTTAACAAACACAAACTTTTCGGCGGGCCTACCAACTCGTGTGAATATTAATTTTCGCAACCAATGGTGCAAAACACATTCCTAATTGCCCAAAAACACTTTTGATGGGTTTTGAGCGGTTTCGTTTTTGACCAACACAAACATTCCGGCGGGCCTACCGCCTCGTGTGAATATTAATTTTCGCAACCAATGGTGCAAAACACATCCTAGTTGCCCAAAAACACATTTGATTAGTTTCGAGCGGTTTCGTTTTTAACCAACACAAACTTTTCGGCGGGCCTACCGACTCGTGTGAATATTAATTTTCGCAACCAATGGTGCAAAACACATTCCTAGTTGCAGAAAAACACTTTTGATTGGTTTCGAGCGGTTTCGTTTTCAGCCAACACAAACTTTCCGGGGGGCCTACCGACTCGTGTGAATATTAATTTTCGCAACCAATGGTGCAAAACACATTCCTAGTTGCCCAAAAACACTTATGATGGGTTTCGAGCGGTTTCGTTTTCGACCGACACAAACATTCCGACCGGCCCACGGACTACGGAAAAAATTAATTTTCGCAACCAATGGTGCAAAACACATCCTAGTTGCCCAAAAACACTTTTGATTAGTTTCGAGCGGTTTCGTTTTTAACCGACACAAACTTTTCGGCGGGCCTACAGACTCGTGTGAATATTAATTTCCGTAACCAATGGTGCAAAACGCATTCCTAGTTGCACAAAAACACTTTTGATTGGTTTCGAGCGGTTTCATTTTTGACCAACACAAACTTTCCGGGGGGCCTACCGACTCGTGTGAATATTAATTTTCGCAACCAATGGTGCAAAACACATTCCTAGTTGCCCAAAAACACTTATGATGGGTTCCGAGCGGTTTCGTTTTCGACCAACACAAACATTCCGACCGGCCCACCGACTCATGTGAATATAAATTTTTACAACCAATGGTGCAAAACAAATTCCTAGTTGCACAAAAACACTTTTGATTGGTTTCGAGCGGTTTCGTTTTCGATCAACACAAACTTTCCGGTGGGCCCACCGACTCGTATGAATATTAATTTTCGCTATCAATGGTGCAAAACACATTCCTAGCTGCCCAAAAACACTTTTGATGGGATTCGAACTGTTTCGTTTTTGACCAACACAAACTTTCCGGCGGGCCTACCGACTCGTGGCCATATTAATTTTCGCAACCAATGGTGCGAAACACTTCCTAGTTGCCCAAAAACACTTTTGAATGGTTTCTAGGGGTTTCATTTTCGACTAACACAAACTTTCTGACCGGCCCACTGACTTGTAAAAATATTAATTTTGGCAACCAATGGTGCAAAAAACATTCCTACTTGCCCAAAAACACTTTTAAATGGTTTCTAGGGGTTTCGTTTTCGAACAACACAAACTTTTCGGCGGGCCTACCACCTCGTGTGAATATTAATTTTCGCAACCAATGGTGCAAAACACATCCTAGTTGCCCAAAATCACTTTTGATTGGTTTCGTGCAGTTTCATTTTTAACCAACACAAACTTTTCGGCGGGCCTACCGACTCGTGAGAATATTAATTTTGGCAACCAATGGTGCAAAACACATTCCTAATTGCCCAAAAACACTTTTGATGGTTTTCGAGCTGTTTCGTTTTTGACCAACACAAACATTCCGGCGGGACTATCGACTCGTGTGAATATTAATTTTCGCAACCAATGGTGCAAAACACATCCTAGTTGCCCAAAAACAATTTTCATTGGTTTCGAGCGGTTTCGTTTTCGACCAACACAAACTTTCTGGCGGGCCTATCGACTCGTGTGAATATTAATTTTCGCAACCAATGGTGCAAAACACATTCCTAGTTGCCCAAAAACACTTTTGATGGGTTTCGAACGGTTTCATTTTCGACCAATACAAACTTTCCGAGCAGCCCACCGACTAGTGAAAATATTAATTTTCGCAACCAATGGTGTAAAACAAATTCCTACTTGCCCAATAGCAGTTTTGATTAGTTACGAGCGGTTTCGTTTTTGACTAACACAAACATTCCGACCGGCCCACCGACTCATGTGAATATTAATTTTTGCAACCAATGGTGCAAAACAAATTCCTAGTTGCACAAAAACACTTTTGAATGGTTTCGAGCGGTATCGTTTTCAATCAACACAAACTTTCCGGCGGGCCCACCGACTCGTGTGAATATTAATTTTCGCTACCAATGGTGCAATACACTTTCCTAGTTGCCCAAAAACACTTTTGATGGGTTTCGAGCGGTTGCATTTTTAACTAACACAAACTTTCCGGCGGGCCTACCGACTCGTGTGAATATTAATTTTCGCAACCAATGGTGCAAAACACATTCCTAGTTGCCCAAAAACACTTTTGATGGGTTTCGAGCGGTTTCATTTTCGACCAACACAGACATTCCGACTGGCCCACCGAGTAGTGAAAATATTAATTTTCGCAACCAATGGTGCAAAACAAATTCCTAGTTGCCCAAATAGCCGTTTTGGTTGGTTTCGAGCGGTTTCGTTTTCGACCAACACAAACATTCCGATCGGCCCACCGACTCATGTCAATATTAATTTTTGCAACCAATGGTGCAAAACATATTCCTAGCTGCACAAAAACACATTGATTGGTTTCAAGCGGTATTGTTTTCGATCAACACAAACTTTCCGGCGGGCCCACCGACTCGTGTGAATATTAATTTTCGCTACCAATGGTGCAAAACACATTCCTAATTGCCCAAAAACACTTTTGATTGGTTTCGAGCGGTTGCGTTTTTAACCAACACAAACTTTTCGGCGGGCCTACCAACTCGTGTGAATATTAATTTTCGCAACCAATGGTGCAAAACACATTCCTAATTGCCCAAAAACACTTTTGATGGGTTTCGAGCGGTTTCGTTTTTGACCAACACAAACTTTCCGGCGGGCCTACCGACTCGTGTGAATATTAATTTTCGCAACCAATGGTGCAAAACACATTCCTAGTTGCCCAAAAACACTTTTGATGGGTTTCGAGCGGTTTCGTTTTTGACCAACAGAAACTTTCCGGCGGGCCTACCGACTCGTGGCAATATTAATTTTCGCAACCAATGGTGCAAAACACTTCCTAGTTGCCCAAAAACACTTTTCATTGGTTTTGAGGGGTTTCGTTTTTGACCTACACAAACTTTCCGGCGGGCCTACCGACTCGTGGCAATATTAATTTTCGCAACCAATGGTGCAAAACACTTCCTAGTTGCGCAAAAACACTTTTGATTGGTTTTGAGGGGTTTCGTTTTTGACCAACACAAACTTTCCGGCGAGCCTACCAACTCGTGGCAATATTAATTTTCGCAACCAATGGTGCAAAACACTTCCTAGTTGCCCAAAAACACTTTTGACTGGTTTTGTGGGGTTTCATTTTGACCAGCACAAAATTTTCGCCCGGCCCACCGACTCGTGGAAATAATAAATTTCGCAACCAATGGTGCAAAACACATCCTAGTTGCCCAAAAACACTTTTGATTGGTTTCGAGCGGTTGCGTTTTTAACCAACACAAACTTTTCGGCGGGCCTACCAACTCGTGTGAATATTAATTTTCGCAACCAATGGTGCAAAACACATTCCTAATTGCCCAAAAACACTTTTGATGGGTTTCGAGCGGTTTCGTTTTTGACCAACACAAACTTTCCGGCGGGCCTACCGACTCGTGTGAATATTAATTTTCGCAACCAATGGTGCAAAACACATTCCTAGTTGCCCAAAAACACTTTTGATGGGTTTCGAGCGGTTTCGTTTTTGACCAACAGAAACTTTCCGGCGGGCCTACCGACTTGTGGCAATATTAATTTTCGCAACCAATGGTGCAAAACACTTCCTAGTTGCCCAAAAACACTTTTGATTGGTTTTGAGGGGTTTCGTTTTTGACCAACACAAACTTTTCAGGGGGCCTACCGACTGGTGTGAATATTTATTTTCGCAACCAATGGTGCAAAACACATTCCTAGTTGCACAAAAACACTTTGATTGGATTCGAGCGGTATCGTTTTCGATCAACACAAACTTTCCGGCGGGCCCACCGACTCGTGTGAATATTAATTTTCGCAACCAATGGTGCAAAACACATTCCTAGTTGCCCAAAAACACTTTTGATGGGATTCGAGCGGTTTCGTTTTTGACCAACACAAACTTTCCGGTGGGCCTACCGACTAGTGAAAATATTAATTTTCGCAACCAATGGTGCAAAACACTTCCTAGTTACCCAAAAACACTTTTGAATGGTTTCTAGGGGTTTCATTTTCGACTAACACAAACTTTCCGACCGGCCCACCGACTCGTAAAAATATTAATTTTGGCAACCAATGGTGCAAAAAACATTCCTAGTTGCCCAAAAACACTTTTAAATGGTTTCAAGGGGTTTCTTTTTCGACCAACACAAACTTTTCGACCGGCCCACTGACTCGTGCAAATAATAAATTTCACAACCAAAGGTGCAAAACACATCCTAGTTGCCCGAAAACACTTTTGATGGGTTTCGAGCGGTTTCGTTTTTAACCAACACAAACTTTTCGACGGGCCTACCGACTTGTGTGAGTATTAATTTTCGCAACCAATGGTGCAAAACACATTCCTATTTGCCCAATAACACTTTTGATGGGTTTCGAGCGATTTCATTATTGACCAACACAAACATTCCGGCGGGCCTACCGTCTCGTGTGAATATTAATTTTCGCAACCAATGGTGCAACACACATTCCTAGTTGCCCAAAAACACTTTTGAATGGTTTCTAGGGGCTTCATTTTCGACCAACACAAACTTTCGGACCGGCCCACCGACTCGTGTGAATATTAATTTTCGCAACCAATGGTGCAGAACACATTCCTAATTGCCCAAAAACACTTTTGATGGGATTCGAGCCGTTTCGTTTTCGACCAACACAAACTTTCCGGCGAGCCTACCGACTAGTGTGAATATTAATTTTCGCAACCAATGGTGCAAAACACATTGCTAGTTGCCCAAAAATACTTTTGAATGGTTTCTAGGGGCTTCGTTTTCGACTAACACATTCTTTCGGACCGGCCCACCGACTCGTGAAAATATTAATTTTGTCAACCAATGGTGCAAAACACATTCCTAGTTGCCCAAAAACACCTTTGAATGGTTTCTAGGGGTTTCGTTTTCGACCAACACAAACTTTCGGACCGGCCCACCGACTCGTGGAAATAATAAATTTCGCAACCAATGGTTCAAAACACATCCTAGTTGCCCAAAAACACTTTTGATGGGTTTCGAGCAGTTTAATTTTTAACCAACACAAACTTTTGAGCTGGCCTACCGACTCGTGTGAATATTAATTTTCGCAACCAATGGTGTAAAACACATTCCTAATTGCCCAAAAACACTTCTGAATGGTTCCTAGGGGTTTTGTTTTCGATCAACACATACTTCCCGGCGGGCCTACCGACTCGTATGAATATTAATTTTCTCAACCAATGGTGCAAAACACATTCCTAATTGCCCAAAATCAATTTTGAATGGTTTCTAGGAGTTTCGTTTTCGACCAACACAAACTTTTGGACCGGCCGACCGACTCGTGTGAATATTAATTTTCGCAACCAATGGTGCAAAACACATCCAAGTTGCCCAAAAACACTTTTGATGGGTTTCGAGCGGTTTCGTTTTTCACCAACACAAACTTTCAGAGAGGCCCACCGACTCGTGTGAATATTAATTTTCGCAACCAATGTTGCTAAACACATTCCTAATTGCCCAAAAACACTTTTGATGGGTTTCGAGCGGTTTCGAACGGTTTCGTTTTCGACCAACACAAACTTTCCGGCGAGCCTACCGACTAGTGTGAATATTAATTTTCGCAACCAATGGTGCAAAACACATTCCTAGTTGCCCAAAAATACTTTTGAATGGTTTCTAGGGGCTTCGTTTTCGACCAACACAAACTTTCCGGCGGGCCTACCGACTCGTGTGAATATTAATTTTCGCAACCAATGGTGCAAAACACATTCCTAGTTGCCCAAAAACACTTTTGATGGGTTTCGAGCGGTTTCATTTTCGACCAACACAGACATTCCGACTGGCGCACCGAGTAGTGAAAATATTAATTTTCGCAACCAATGGTGCAAAACAAATTCCTAGTTGCCCAAATAGCCGTTTTGGTTGGTTTCGAGCGGTTTCATTTTCGACCAACACAAACATTCCGACCGGCCCACCGTTTCGTTTTTGACCAACACAAACATTCCGGCGGGCCTACCGACTCGTGTGAATATTAATTTTCGCAACCAATGGTGGAAAACAAATCCTAGTTGCCTAAAAACACTTTTGATTGGTTTCGAGCGGTTTCGTTTTCGCACCTCACAAACTTCCTACCGACTCATGCAAAACCTATTTTTCGCAACCAGTAGTGCGATACACGTTCCCAGATGCCCAGAAACGCTTTTTAGTGGTTTCGAGCGGTTTCGCTTTCGCACCACACAAACTTACGGCGGTTCCACCGATTTGTGTAAAAATTATTTTTCGCAACCAACGGTGCGATACCTCTTCCTACCGACTAGTGCAAAACCTAGTTTTCGCAATCAATGGTGCGATAGACATTCCTAGATGCCCAAAAACACTTTTGAGTGGATTCGTTTCCGCACCACACAAACAAACGAGGGGGCCACCGACTAGTGTAAAGACTATTTTCGCAATCAATGGTGCGATACACATTCCTAGATGCCCAAAAACACTTATGAGTAGTTTCGAGCGGTTTCGTTTTTGCACCACACAAACTTATGGCGGGCCCACTGACTCGTCTAAAAACTATTTTTCGCACCCAATGGTGAAAAACACATTCCTAACTGCCCAAAAACACTTTTGAGTAGTTTCGAGCCGTTTCACTTTCGCACCACACAAACTTCCTACCGACTCGTGCAAAACCTATTTTTCGCAATCAACGGTGCGATACACGTTCCTAGATGCCCAGAAACACTTTTTGGTGGTTTCGAGCGGTTTCGCTTTCGCACCTCACAAACTTACGGCGAGCCTACCGACTCGTGCAAAACTTATTTTTCGCAATCAATGGTGCGATAGACATTCCTAGATGCCCAAAAACACTTTTGAGTGGATTCATTTTCGCACGACACAAACATACGACGGGTCCAAAACTATTTTTCGCAATCAATTGTGCGATACACTTTCCTAGATGCCCAAAAACACTTTTGAGTTGTTTCGAGCGGTTTCGTTTTCGCACCACAAAAACTTACAGCGGGTCCACCGACTCGTGTAAAAACTATGCAACCAACGGTGCGAGACCTATTCCTTGATGGCCGAAAATACTTTTGAGTGGTTTCGAGCGGTTTCGTTCTCGCACAATACAAACTTTTCGGCGGGCCCGCCGACTCGTGTAAAAACTATGCAACCAACGGTGCGATACCTATTCCTAGTTGGCCGAAAAGACTTTTGAGTGGTTTCGAGCGGTTTCGTTCTCGCACCACACAAACTTTCCGGTGGGTCCGCCAACTCGTGTAAAAACTATTTTTCGCAACCAATGGTGCCATAGCTTTTCCTAGATGGCCAAAAACACTTTTGAGTGGTGTCGAGTAGTTTCGTTGTCGTACCACACAAACATTCCGACGGGCCCATCGACTAGTGTAAAAACTATGCAACCAACGGTGTGATACCAATTCCTAGATGGCCAAAAAGACTTTTGAGTGGTTTCGAGCGGTTTCGTTGTCGCACCACACAAACTTTCCGGCGGGCCCACCGACTCGTGTAAAAACTATTTTTCGCTCCCAATGGTGAGAAACACATTCCTAAATGCCGAAAAACACTTTTGAGTGGTTTCGAGCGGTGTCGTTTTCGCACCACACAAGCTTACGGCGAGCCCACCTTCTCGAGAAAAAATAATTTTTCGCAATCAATGGTATGATACACATTCCTAGATGCCCAAAAACACTTTTGAGTGGTTTCGAGCGGTTTCGTTCTCGCACCACTCAAACTTTCCGGTGGGCCCACCGACTCGTGTAAAAACTATTTTTCGCACCCAATGGTGAGAAACACATTCCTAACTGCCCAAAAACACTTTTGAGTGGTTTTGAGCAGTTTCGCTTTCGAACCTCACAAACTTCCTACCGACTCGTGCAAAACCTATTTTTCGCAATCAATGGTGCGATACACGTTCCTAGATGCCCAGAAACACTTTAATGGTTTCGAGCGGTTTTGCTTTCGTACCTACCAAACATACGGCGAGCCTACCGACTCGTGCAAAACCTATTTTACGCAATCAATGGTGCGATAGACATTCCTAGATGAACAAAAACACTTTTGAGTGGATTCGTTTTCGCACCACACAAACATACAACGGGTCCACCGACTAGGGTAAAAACTATTTTTTGCAATCAATGGTGCGATACACACTCCTAGATGCCCAAAAACACTTTTGAGTGGTGTCGAGCGGTCTCGTTTTCGCTCCACACAAACTTACGGCGGGTCCACCGACGTATGTAAAAACTATTTTTCGCAATCATTGGTGCAAAACACATTCCTTGATGCCAAAAAACACTTTTGAGAGGATTCGAGCGGTTTCCCTTTCGCACCACACAAACTTTCGGCGGGTCCACCGACTTTTGTAAAAACTATTTTTCGCAACCAACGGTGCGATACTTATTCCTAGATGCCCAAAAACATTTTCGAGTGGTTTCGACGGTTTTGTTCTCGCACCGCACAAATTTCCGGCGGGCCCACCGACTTGTGTAAAAACTATTTTTCGCAACTAATGGTGCGATACCTATTCCTAGATGCCCCAAAACACTTTTGAGTGGTTTCGAGCGGTTTCGTTCTCGCACCACATAAACATTCCGGCGGGCCCGCCGACTCATGTAAAAACTATTTTTCGCAACCAACAGTGCGATACCAATTCCTAGATGGCCAAAAACACTTTTGAGTGGTTTCGAGCGGTTTCGTTGTCGCACCACACAAACATTTCGGCGGGCCCACCGACTCATGTCAAAACTATTTTTCATACCCAATGGTGAGAAACACATTCCTAAATGCCCAAAAACACTTTTCAGTGGATTCGAGCGGTGTTGTTTCCGCACCATACAAACTTACGGCGGGCCCACCTTCTTAAGAAAAAACAATTTTTCGCAATCAATGATGCGTTACACATTCCTAGATGCCCAAAAACACATTTGAGTGGTTTCGAGCGGTCTTGTTCTCGCACCACACAAACGTTCCGGCGGGCCCACCAACTCGTGTAAAAACTATTTTTCGCACCATTGGCCAAAAAGACTTTTGAGTGGTTTCGAGCGGTTTTGTTCTCGCACCACACAAACTTTTCGACGGGCCCTCCGACTCGTGTAAAAACTATTTTTCCCACCCAATGGTAAGAAACACATTCCTAAATGCCCAAAAACACTTTTAAGTGGTTTCGGGCGGTTTCGTTCTCGCACCACACAAACTTTTCGGCGGGCCCACCGACTTGTATAAAAACTATTTTTCGCAACCAACGGTGCGATACCTATTCCTAAATGCCCAAAAACACTTTTGAGTAGTTTCGAGCGGTTTCGCTTTCGCACCACACAACCTTACGGCGGGCCCACCGACTCGTGTAAAAACAATTTTTCGCACCCAATGGTGAGAAACACATTCCTAACTGCCGAAAAACACTTTTGAGTGGTTTCGAGTGGTTTCGTTTTCGCAGCACACAAACTTATGGCGGGCCTACCGTCTCGTGTAAAACCTATTTTTCGCACCCAATGGTGAGAAACACATTCCTAAATGCGCAAAAACACTTTTTAGTGGTTTCGAGCGGTGTTGTTTTCGCACCACACAAACTTACGGCGGGCCCACCTTCTTGAGAAAAAACAATTTTTCGCAATCAATGGTGCGATACACATTCCTAGATGCCCAAAAACACTTTTGAGTGGTTTCGAGCGGTTTCGTTCTCGAACCACACAAACTTTCCGGCGGGCCCACCGACTCGTGTAAAAACTATTTTTCGCAACCAACGGTGCGATACCAATTCCTAAATGCCCTAAAACACTTTTGAGTGGTTTCGAGCGCTTTCGTTTTCGCAGCTCACAAACTTATGGCGGGCCCACCGACTCGTGTAAAAACTATTTTTCTCACCGAATGGTGAGAAACACATTCCTAAATGCCCAAAAACAATTTTTAGTGGTTTCGAGCGGTGTTGTTTTCGCACCGCACAAACTTACGGCGGGCCCACCTTCTTGAGAAAAAACAATTTTTCGTAATCAATGGTGCGATACACATTCCTAGATGCCCAAAAACACTTTTGAGTGGTTTCGAGCGGTTTCGTTCTCGCACCACACAACCTTTTCGGCGGGCCCACCGACTAGTGTAAAAATTATTTTTCGCAACCAACGGTGCGATACCTATTCCTAGATGGCCAATAAACACTTTTGAATGGTTTCAAGCGGTTTCGCTTGCGCTCCTCACAAACTTACGGCAGGCCCTCCTTCTCAAGAAAAAACAATTTTTCGCAATCAATGTTACGATACACATTCCTAGATGCCCAAAAACACTTTTGAGTGGTTTCGAGCGGTATCGTTCTCGCACCACACAAACTTTCCGGTAGGCCGACCGACTCGTGTAAAAACTATTTTTCGCAACCAACGGTGCGATACCTATTCCTCAATGCCCAAAAACACTTTTGAGTGGTTTCGAGCGGTTTCGCTTTCGCACCACACAAACTTACGGCGGGCCCACCGACTCGTGTAAAAACTATTTTTCGCACGCAATGGTGAGAAACACATTCCTAACTGCCGAAAAACACTTTTGAGTGGTTTCGAGCGGTTTCGTTTTCGCAGCACACAAACTTATGACGGGCCCACTGACTCGTGTAAAAACTATTTTTCTCACCCAATGGTGAGAAACATATTCCTAACTTCCCAAAAACACTTTTGAGTGGTTTCGAGCAGTTTCGCTTTCGTACCTCACAAACTTCCTACCGACTCGTGCAAAACCTATTTTTCGCAGTCAATGGTGCGAAACACGTTCCTAGATGCCCAGAAACACTTTTTAGTGGTTTCGAGCGGTTTCGCTTTCGCACCTCACAAACTTACGGCGAGCCTACTGACTCGTCCAAAACATATTTTTCGCAATCAATGGTGCGATAGATATTCCTAGATGCCCAAAAACACTTTTGAGTGGATTCGCTTGCGCTCCTCACAAACTTACGGCGGGTCCACCTTCTCAAGAAAAAACAATTTTTCGCAATCAATGGTGCGATACACATAACTAGATGCCCAAAAAACACTTTTGAGTAGTTTCGAGCGGTTTCGTTCTCGCACCACACAAACTTTCCGGCGGGCCCACCGACTCGTGTAAAAACTATTTTTCGCAACCAACGGTGCGATACCTATTCCATGATGCCCAAAAACACTTTTGAGTGGTTTCGAGTGGTTCTGTTGTCGCACCACACAAACTTATGGCAGGCCCACCGACTCGTGTAAAAACTATTTTTCGCACCCAATGGTGAGAAACACATTCCTAACTGCCGAAAAACTCTTTTGAGTGGTTTCGAGCGGTTTCGTTTTCGCAGCACACAAACTTATGACGGGCCCACTGACTCGTGTAAAAACTATTTTTCTCACCCAATGGTGAGAAACATATTCCTAACTTCCCAAAAACACTTTTGAGTGGTTTCGAGCAGTTTCGCTTTCGTACCTCACAAACTTCCTACCGACTCGTGCAAAACCTATTTTTCGCAGTCAATGGTGCGAAACACGTTCCTAGATGCCCAGAAACACTTTTTAGTGGTTTCGAGCGGTTTCGCTTTCGCACCTCACAAACTTACGGCGAGCCTACTGACTCGTCCAAAACATATTTTTCGCAATCAATGGTGCGATAGATATTCCTAGATGCCCAAAAACACTTTTGAGTGGATTCGCTTGCGCTCCTCACAAACTTACGGCGGGTCCACCTTCTCAAGAAAAAACAATTTTTCGCAATCAATGGTGCGATACACATAACTAGATGCCCAAAAAACACTTTTGAGTAGTTTCGAGCGGTTTCGTTCTCGCACCACACAAACTTTCCGGCGGGCCCACCGACTCGTGTAAAAACTATTTTTCGCAACCAACGGTGCGATACCTATTCCATGATGCCCAAAAACACTTTTGAGTGGTTTCGAGTGGTTCTGTTGTCGCACCACACAAACTTATGGCAGGCCCACCGACTCGTGTAAAAACTATTTTTCGCACCCAATGGTGAGAAACACATTCCTAACTGCCGAAAAACTCTTTTGAGTGGTTTCGAGCGGTTTCGTTTTCGCAGCACACAAACTTATGACGGGCCCACTGACTCGTGTAAAAACTATTTTTCTCACCCAATGGTGAGAAACATATTCCTAACTTCCCAAAAACACTTTTGAGTGGTTTCGAGCAGTTTCGCTTTCGTACCTCACAAACTTCCTACCGACTCGTGCAAAACCTATTTTTCGCAGTCAATGGTGCGAAACACGTTCCTAGATGCCCAGAAACACTTTTTAGTGGTTTCGAGCGGTTTCGCTTTCGCACCTCACAAACTTACGGCGAGCCTACTGACTCGTCCAAAACATATTTTTCGCAATCAATGGTGCGATAGATATTCCTAGATGCCCAAAAACACTTTTGAGTGGATTCGCTTGCGCTCCTCACAAACTTACGGCGGGTCCACCTTCTCAAGAAAAAACAATTTTTCGCAATCAATGGTGCGATACACATAACTAGATGCCCAAAAAACACTTTTGAGTAGTTTCGAGCGGTTTCGTTCTCGCACCACACAAACTTTCCGGCGGGCCCACCGACTCGTGTAAAAACTATTTTTCGCAACCAACGGTGCGATACCTATTCCATGATGCCCAAAAACACTTTTGAGTGGTTTCGAGTGGTTCTGTTGTCGCACCACACAAACTTATGGCAGGCCCACCGACTCGTGTAAAAACTATTTTTCGCACCCAATGGTGAGAAACACATTCCTAACTGCCGAAAAACTCTTTTGAGTGGTTTCGAGCGGTTTCGTTTTCGCAGCACACAAACTTATGACGGGCCCACTGACTCGTGTAAAAACTATTTTTCTCACCCAATGGTGAGAAACATATTCCTAACTTCCCAAAAACACTTTTGAGTGGTTTCGAGCAGTTTCGCTTTCGTACCTCACAAACTTCCTACCGACTCGTGCAAAACCTATTTTTCGCAGTCAATGGTGCGAAACACGTTCCTAGATGCCCAGAAACACTTTTTAGTGGTTTCGAGCGGTTTCGCTTTCGCACCTCACAAACTTACGGCGAGCCTACTGACTCGTCCAAAACATATTTTTCGCAATCAATGGTGCGATAGATATTCCTAGATGCCCAAAAACACTTTTGAGTGGATTCGCTTGCGCTCCTCACAAACTTACGGCGGGTCCACCTTCTCAAGAAAAAACAATTTTTCGCAATCAATGGTGCGATACACATAACTAGATGCCCAAAAAACACTTTTGAGTAGTTTCGAGCGGTTTCGTTCTCGCACCACACAAACTTTCCGGCGGGCCCACCGACTCGTGTAAAAACTATTTTTCGCAACCAACGGTGCGATACCTATTCCATGATGCCCAAAAACACTTTTGAGTGGTTTCGAGTGGTTCTGTTGTCGCACCACACAAACTTATGGCAGGCCCACCGACTCGTGTAAAAACTATTTTTCGCACCCAATGGTGAGAAACACATTCCTAACTGCCGAAAAACTCTTTTGAGTGGTTTCGAGCGGTTTCGTTTTCGCAGCACACAAACTTATGACGGGCCCACTGACTCGTGTAAAAACTATTTTTCTCACCCAATGGTGAGAAACATATTCCTAACTTCCCAAAAACACTTTTGAGTGGTTTCGAGCAGTTTCGCTTTCGTACCTCACAAACTTCCTACCGACTCGTGCAAAACCTATTTTTCGCAGTCAATGGTGCGAAACACGTTCCTAGATGCCCAGAAACACTTTTTAGTGGTTTCGAGCGGTTTCGCTTTCGCACCTCACAAACTTACGGCGAGCCTACTGACTCGTCCAAAACATATTTTTCGCAATCAATGGTGCGATAGATATTCCTAGATGCCCAAAAACACTTTTGAGTGGATTCGCTTGCGCTCCTCACAAACTTACGGCGGGTCCACCTTCTCAAGAAAAAACAATTTTTCGCAATCAATGGTGCGATACACATAACTAGATGCCCAAAAAACACTTTTGAGTAGTTTCGAGCGGTTTCGTTCTCGCACCACACAAACTTTCCGGCGGGCCCACCGACTCGTGTAAAAACTATTTTTCGCAACCAACGGTGCGATACCTATTCCATGATGCCCAAAAACACTTTTGAGTGGTTTCGAGTGGTTCTGTTGTCGCACCACACAAACTTATGGCAGGCCCACCGACTCGTGTAAAAACTATTTTTCGCACCCAATGGTGAGAAACACATTCCTAACTGCCGAAAAACTCTTTTGAGTGGTTTCGAGCGGTTTCGTTTTCGCAGCACACAAACTTATGACGGGCCCACTGACTCGTGTAAAAACTATTTTTCTCACCCAATGGTGAGAAACATATTCCTAACTTCCCAAAAACACTTTTGAGTGGTTTCGAGCAGTTTCGCTTTCGTACCTCACAAACTTCCTACCGACTCGTGCAAAACCTATTTTTCGCAGTCAATGGTGCGAAACACGTTCCTAGATGCCCAGAAACACTTTTTAGTGGTTTCGAGCGGTTTCGCTTTCGCACCTCACAAACTTACGGCGAGCCTACTGACTCGTCCAAAACATATTTTTCGCAATCAATGGTGCGATAGATATTCCTAGATGCCCAAAAACACTTTTGAGTGGATTCGCTTGCGCTCCTCACAAACTTACGGCGGGTCCACCTTCTCAAGAAAAAACAATTTTTCGCAATCAATGGTGCGATACACATAACTAGATGCCCAAAAAACACTTTTGAGTAGTTTCGAGCGGTTTCGTTCTCGCACCACACAAACTTTCCGGCGGGCCCACCGACTCGTGTAAAAACTATTTTTCGCAACCAACGGTGCGATACCTATTCCATGATGCCCAAAAACACTTTTGAGTGGTTTCGAGTGGTTCTGTTGTCGCACCACACAAACTTATGGCAGGCCCACCGACTCGTGTAAAAACTATTTTTCGCACCCAATGGTGAGAAACACATTCCTAACTGCCGAAAAACTCTTTTGAGTGGTTTCGAGCGGTTTCGTTTTCGCAGCACACAAACTTATGACGGGCCCACTGACTCGTGTAAAAACTATTTTTCTCACCCAATGGTGAGAAACATATTCCTAACTTCCCAAAAACACTTTTGAGTGGTTTCGAGCAGTTTCGCTTTCGTACCTCACAAACTTCCTACCGACTCGTGCAAAACCTATTTTTCGCAGTCAATGGTGCGAAACACGTTCCTAGATGCCCAGAAACACTTTTTAGTGGTTTCGAGCGGTTTCGCTTTCGCACCTCACAAACTTACGGCGAGCCTACTGACTCGTCCAAAACATATTTTTCGCAATCAATGGTGCGATAGATATTCCTAGATGCCCAAAAACACTTTTGAGTGGATTCGCTTGCGCTCCTCACAAACTTACGGCGGGTCCACCTTCTCAAGAAAAAACAATTTTTCGCAATCAATGGTGCGATACACATAACTAGATGCCCAAAAAACACTTTTGAGTAGTTTCGAGCGGTTTCGTTCTCGCACCACACAAACTTTCCGGCGGGCCCACCGACTCGTGTAAAAACTATTTTTCGCAACCAACGGTGCGATACCTATTCCATGATGCCCAAAAACACTTTTGAGTGGTTTCGAGTGGTTCTGTTGTCGCACCACACAAACTTATGGCAGGCCCACCGACTCGTGTAAAAACTATTTTTCGCACCCAATGGTGAGAAACACATTCCTAACTGCCGAAAAACTCTTTTGAGTGGTTTCGAGCGGTTTCGTTTTCGCAGCACACAAACTTATGACGGGCCCACTGACTCGTGTAAAAACTATTTTTCTCACCCAATGGTGAGAAACATATTCCTAACTTCCCAAAAACACTTTTGAGTGGTTTCGAGCAGTTTCGCTTTCGTACCTCACAAACTTCCTACCGACTCGTGCAAAACCTATTTTTCGCAGTCAATGGTGCGAAACACGTTCCTAGATGCCCAGAAACACTTTTTAGTGGTTTCGAGCGGTTTCGCTTTCGCACCTCACAAACTTACGGCGAGCCTACTGACTCGTCCAAAACATATTTTTCGCAATCAATGGTGCGATAGATATTCCTAGATGCCCAAAAACACTTTTGAGTGGATTCGCTTGCGCTCCTCACAAACTTACGGCGGGTCCACCTTCTCAAGAAAAAACAATTTTTCGCAATCAATGGTGCGATACACATAACTAGATGCCCAAAAAACACTTTTGAGTAGTTTCGAGCGGTTTCGTTCTCGCACCACACAAACTTTTCGGCGGCCCCACCGACTCGTGTAAAAACTATTTTTCGCAAGCAACGGTGCGAAAAACATTCCTAGATGCCCAAAAAACTTTTGAATGGTTTCAAGCGGTTTCGCTTTCGCACCACACAAAGTTACGGCGGGTCCACCGACTCGTGCAAAAACTATTTTTTGCAATCAATGGTGCAATACACATTCCTAGATGCCCCAAAACACTTTTGTGTGGTTTCGAGCGGTTTCGTTTTCTCACCACACAAACAAACCGCGGGTTCACCGATTCGCGGAAAATCTATTTTTCCCAATCAATGGTGCGATACACATTCCTGGATGCCCGAAAACACTTTTTAGTGGTTTCGAGCGGTTTCATTCTCGCTCCACGCAAACTTTCCGCCGGGCCCACCGACTCGTGTAAAAACTATTTTTCGCACCCAATGGTGAGAAACACATTCCTAGATGCCCAAAAACACTTTTGAGTGGTTTCGAGCGGTTTTGTTCTCGCACCACACAAACATTCCGGCGGGCCCACCGACTCGTGTGAAAACTATTTTTCGCAACCAACGGTGCGAAGCACATTCATAGATTCCCAAAAACACTTCTGTTTGGTTTCGAGCGATTTCGTCTTCTCACCTCACAAACTTACAACGGGCCTATCGACTGATGCAAAAACTCTTTTTCACCACCAATGGTTTTGAGCGGTTTCAAACGGTTTCGCTTTCACACCACACAAACTTACGGCGGGCCCTCCGGCTCGTCCAAAAACTATTTTTCGCAACCAATAGTGCGATACATATTCCTAGATGCCCAAAAACACTTTTGAGTGGTTTCGAGCGGTTTCGCTTTCGCACCTCAGAAACTTACGGCAGACTACCGACTCGTGCAGAACCTATTTTTCGCAATGAATGGTGCAATAACCTACATGCTGAAAAACACTTTTGAGTGGTTTCGAGCGGTTTCATTTTCGCACCACACAAACATACGGTTGGTCCACCGACCAGTGTAAAAACTATTTTTCATAATCAATGGTGCGAAACACATTCCTACATGCCCAAAAACACTTTTTAGTAGTTTCGAGCGGGTTCGTTCTCGCTGCACACAAACATTTTGGCGGTCCCACCGACTCGTGTAAAAACTATTTTTCGCAACCAATGGTGCGAAACACATTCCTAGATGCCCAAAAACACTTTTGATTGGTTTCGAGCGATTTCGTCCACTCACCTCACAAACTTACGACGGGCGTACCGACTGGTGCAAAAACTATTTTTCGCCCCCAATGGTTTGGAGTGGTTTCAAGCGGTTTCGCTTTCACACCACACAAACTTACGGCGGGCCTACCGACTCGTCCAAAGCGTGCGAAAAATAGTTTTTACACGAGTCGGTGGGGCCCGCCGTAAGTTTGTGTGGTGCGAAAGCGAAACCGCTCGAAACCACTCAAAAGTGTTTTTGGCATTGAGGAATAGGTATCGCACCGTTGGTTGCGAAAAATAGTTTTTACACGAGTCGGTCGGCCTACCGGAAAGTTTGTGTGGTGCGAGAACGATACCGCTCGAAACCACTCAAAAGTGTTTTTGGGCATCTAGGAATGTGTATCGTAACATTGATTGCGAAAAATTGTTTTTTCTTGAGAAGGAGGGCCTGCCGTAAGTTTGTGAGGAGCGCAAGCGAAACCGCTTGAAACCATTCAAAAGTGTTTATTGGCCATCTAGGAATAGGTATCGCAGCCGTTGGTTGCGAAAAATAATTTTTACACTAGTCGGTGGGCCCGCCGAAAAGGTTTGTGTGGTGCGAGAACGAAACCGCTCGAAACCACTCAAAAGTGTTTTTGGGCATCTAGGAATGTGTATCGCACCATTGATTACGAAAAATTGTTTTTTCTCAAGAAGGTGGGCCCGCCGTAAGTTTGTGCGGTGCGAAAACAACACCGCTCGAAACCACTAAAAATTGTTTTTGGGCATTTAGGAATGTGTTTCTCACCATTCGGTGAGAAAAATAGTTTTTACACGAGTCGGTGGGCCCGCCATAAGTTTGTGAGCTGCGAAAACGAAAGCGCTCGAAACCACTCAAAAGTGTTTTAGGGCATTTAGGAATTGGTATCGCACCGTTGGTTGCGAAAAATAGTTTTTTACACGAGTCGGTGGGCCCGCCGGAAAGTTTGTGTGGTTCGAGAACGAAACCGCTCGAAACCACTCAAAAGTGTTTTTGGGCATCTAGGAATGTGTATCGCACCATTGATTGCGAAAAATTGTTTTTTCTCAAGAAGGTGGGCCCGCCGTAAGTTTGTGTGGTGCGAAAACAACACCGCTCGAAACCACTAAAAAGTGTTTTTGCGCATTTAGGAATGTGTTTCTCACCATTGGGTGCGAAAAATAGGTTTTACACGAGACGGTAGGCCCGCCATAAGTTTGTGTGCTGCGGAAAACGAAACCACTCGAAACCACTCAAAAGTGTTTTTCGGCAGTTAGGAATGTGTTTCTCACCATTGGGTGCGAAAAATTGTTTTTACACGAGTCGGTGGGCCCGCCGTAAGGTTGTGTGGTGCGAAAGCGAAACCGCTCGAAACTACTCAAAAGTGTTTTTGGGCATTTAGGAATAGGTATCGCACCGTTGGTTGCGAAAAAATAGTTTTTATACAAGTCGGTGGGCCCGCCGAAAAGTTTGTGTGGTGCGAGAACGAAACCGCCCGAAACCACTTAAAAGTGTTTTTGGGCATTTAGGAATGTGTTTCTTACCATTGGGTGGGAAAAATAGTTTTTACACGAGTCGGAGGGCCCGTCGAAAAGTTTGTGTGGTGCGAGAACAAAACCGCTCGAAACCACTCAAAAGTCTTTTTGGCCAATGGTGCGAAAAATAGTTTTTACACGAGTTGGTGGCCCGCCGGAACGTTTGTGTGGTGCGAGAACAAGACCGCTCGAAACCACTCAAATGTGTTTTTGGGCATCTAGGAATGTGTAACGCATCATTGATTGCGAAAAATTGTTTTTTCTTAAGAAGGTGGGCCCGCCGTAAGTTTGTATGGTGCGGAAACAACACCGCTCGAATCCACTGAAAAGTGTTTTTGGGCATTTAGGAATGTGTTTCTCACCATTGGGTATGAAAAATAGTTTTGACATGAGTCGGTGGGCCCGCCGAAATGTTTGTGTGGTGCGACAACGAAACCGCTCGAAACCACTCAAAAGTGTTTTTGGCCATCTAGGAATTGTATCGCACTGTTGGTTGCGAAAAATAGTTTTTACATGAGTCGGCGGGCCCGCCGGAATGTTTATGTGGTGCGAGAACGAAACCGCTCGAAACCACTCAAAAGTGTTTTGGGGCATCTAGGAATAGGTATCGCACCATTAGTTGCGAAAAATAGTTTTTTACACAAGTCGGTGGGCCCGCCGGAAATTTGTGCGGTGCGAGAACAAAACCGTCGAAACCACTCGAAAATGTTTTTGGGCATCTAGGAATAAGTATCGCACCGTTGGTTGCGAAAAATAGTTTTTACAAAAGTCGGTGGACCCGCCGAAAGTTTGTGTGGTGCGAAAGGGAAACCGCTCGAATCCTCTCAAAAGTGTTTTTTGGCATCAAGGAATGTGTTTTGCACCAATGATTGCGAAAAATAGTTTTTACATACGTCGGTGGACCCGCCGTAAGTTTGTGTGGAGCGAAAACGAGACCGCTCGACACCACTCAAAAGTGTTTTTGGGCATCTAGGAGTGTGTATCGCACCATTGATTGCAAAAATAGTTTTTACCCTAGTCGGTGGACCCGTTGTATGTTTGTGTGGTGCGAAAACGAATCCACTCAAAAGTGTTTTTGTTCATCTAGGAATGTCTATCGCACCATTGATTGCGTAAAATAGGTTTTGCACGAGTCGGTAGGCTCGCCGTATGTTTGGTAGGTACGAAAGCAAAAACCGCTCGAAACCATTAAAGTGTTTCTGGGCATCTAGGAACGTGTATCGCACCATTGATTGCGAAAAATAGGTTTTGCACGAGTCGGTAGGAAGTTTGTGAGGTTCGAAAGCGAAACTGCTCAAAACCACTCAAAAGTGTTTTTGGGCAGTTAGGAATGTGTTTCTCACCATTGGGTGCGAAAAATAGTTTTTACACGAGTCGGTGGGCCCACCGGAAAGTTTGAGTGGTGCGAGAACGAAACCGCTCGAAACCACTCAAAAGTGTTTTTGGGCATCTAGGAATGTGTATCATACCATTGATTGCGAAAAATTATTTTTTCTCGAGAAGGTGGGCTCGCCGTAAGCTTGTGTGGTGCGAAAACGACACCGCTCGAAACCACTCAAAAGTGTTTTTCGGCATTTAGGAATGTGTTTCTCNAATGGTGAGAAACACATTCCTAACTGCCGAAAAACACTTTTGAGTGGTTTCGAGCGGTTTCGTTTTCGCAGCACACAAACTTATGACGGGCCCACTGACTCGTGTAAAAACTATTTTTCTCACCCAATGGTGAGAAACATATTCCTAACTTCCCAAAAACACTTTTGAGTGGTTTCGAGCAGTTTCGCTTTCGTACCTCACAAACTTCCTACCGACTCGTGCAAAACCTATTTTTCGCAGTCAATGGTGCGAAACACGTTCCTAGATGCCCAGAAACACTTTTTAGTGGTTTCGAGCGGTTTCGCTTTCGCACCTCACAAACTTACGGCGAGCCTACTGACTCGTCCAAAACATATTTTTCGCAATCAATGGTGCGATAGATATTCCTAGATGCCCAAAAACACTTTTGAGTGGATTCGCTTGCGCTCCTCACAAACTTACGGCGGGTCCACCTTCTCAAGAAAAAACAATTTTTCGCAATCAATGGTGCGATACACATAACTAGATGCCCAAAAAACACTTTTGAGTAGTTTCGAGCGGTTTCGTTCTCGCACCACACAAACTTTCCGGCGGGCCCACCGACTCGTGTAAAAACTATTTTTCGCAACCAACGGTGCGATACCTATTCCATGATGCCCAAAAACACTTTTGAGTGGTTTCGAGTGGTTCTGTTGTCGCACCACACAAACTTATGGCAGGCCCACCGACTCGTGTAAAAACTATTTTTCGCACCCAATGGTGAGAAACACATTCCTAACTGCCGAAAAACTCTTTTGAGTGGTTTCGAGCGGTTTCGTTTTCGCAACACACAAACTTATGGCGGGCCCACCGACTCGTGTAAAAACTATTTTTCGCACCCAATGGTGAGAAACACATTCCTAAATGCCCAAAAACACTTTTTACTGGTTTCAAGCGGTGTTGCTTTGGCACCACACAAACTTACGGCGGGCCCACCTTCTTGAGAAAAAACAATTTTTCGCAATCAATGGTGCGATACACATTCCTAGATGCCCAAAAACACTTTCGAGTGGTTTCGAGCGGTTTCGTTCTCGCACCACACAAACTTTTCGGCGGGCCCACCGACTAGTGTAAAAACTATTTTTCACAACCAATGGTGCGATACCTATTCCTAGATGGCCAAAAAATACTTTTTAGTGGTTTCGAGCGGTTTCGCTTTCGCACCTCACAAGCTTACAACGAGCCTACCGACTCGTCCAAAACATATTTTTCGCAATCAATGGTGCGATAGACATTCCTAGATGCCCAAAAACACTTTTGGGTGGATTCGTTTATGCACCACACAAACATACGGCGGGTCCACCGACTAGTGTAAAAACTATTTTTCGCAATCAATGGTGCGATACACATTCCTAGATGCCCAAAAACATTTTTGAGTGGTTTCGAGCAGTTTCGTTCTCGCTCCACACAAACTTTTCGGCGGGCCCACCGACTCGTGTAAAATCTATATTTCGCAACCAACGATGCGATACCTATTCCTAGATGGCCAATAAACACTTTTGAATGGTTTCAAGCGGCTTCGCTTGCGCTCCTCACAAACTTACGGCGGGCCCACCTTCTCAAGAAAAAACAATTTTTCGCAATCAACATTACGATACATATTCCTAAATGCCCAAAAACACTTTTGAGTGGTTTCGAGCGGTTTCATTCTCGCACCACACAAACTTTCCAGCGGGCCCACCGACTCGTGTAAAAACTATTTTTCGCAACCAACGGTGCGATACCTATTCCTAAATGCCCTAAAACACTTTTGAGTGGTTTCGAGCGGTTTCGTTTTCGCAGCACACAAACTTATGGCGGGCCCACCGACTCGTGTAAAAACTATTTTTCTCACCCAATGGTGAGAAACACATTCCTAAATGCCCAAAAACACTTTTTAGTGGTTTCGAGCTGTGTTGTTTTCGCACCACACAAACTTACGGGGGGCCCACCTTCTTGAGAAAAAACATTTTTTTGCAATCAATGGTGCGATACACATTCCTAGATGCCCAAAAACACTTTTGAGTGGTTTCGAGCGGTTTCGTTCTCGCACCACACAAACTTTTCGGCGGGCCCACCGACTCGTGTAAAAACTATTTTTCGCAACCAACGGTGCGATACCTATTCCTAGATGGCCAATAAACACTTTTGAATGGTTTCAAGCGGTTTCGCTTGCGCTCCTCACAAACTTACGGCGGGTCCACCTTCTCAAGAAAAAACAATTTTTCGCAATCAATGTTACGATACACATTCCTAGATGCCCAAAAACACTTTTGAGTGGTTTCGAGCGGTATCGTTCTCGCACCACACAAACTTTCCGGCAAGCCGACCGACTCGTGTAAAAACTATTTTTCGCAACTAACGGTGCGATACCTATTCCAAAATGCCCCAAAACACTTTTGAGTGGTTTCGAGCGGTTTCGCTTTCGCACCACACAAACTTACGGCAGGCCCACCGACTCGTGTAAAAACTATTTTTCTCACCCAATGGTGAGAAACATATTCCTAACTTCCCAAAAACACTTTTGAGTGGTTTCGAGCAGTTTCGCTTTCGTACCTCAGAAACTTCCTACCGACTCGTGCAAAACCTATTTTTCGCAGTCAATGGTGCGATACACGTTCCTAGATGCCCAGAAACACTTTTTAGTGGTTTTGAGCGGTTTCGCTTTCGCACCTCACAAACTTACGGCGAGCCTACCGACTCGTCCAAAACATATTTTTCGCAATCAATGGTGCGATAGATATTCCTAGATGCCCACAAACACTTTTGAGTGGATTCATTTTCGCACCACACAAACATACGGCGGGTCCACCGACTAGTGTAAAAACAATTTTTCGCAATCAATGGTGCGATACACATTCCTAGATGCCCAAAAACACTTTTGAGTGGTTTTGAGCGGTTTCGTTCTCGCACCACACAAACTTTTCGGCGGGCCCACCGACTTATGTAAAAACCATTTTTCGCAATCAATGGTGCGATACACATTCCAAGATGCCCAAAAACACTTTGGAGTGGTTTCGAGCGGTTTCGTTTTCGCACCGCACAAACTTTCGGCGGGTCCACCGACTTTTGTAAAAACTATTTTTCGCAACCAACGGTGCGATACCAATTCCTATATGCCCAAAAACACTTTCGGGTGGTTTCGAGCGGTTTCGTTCTCGCACCACACAAACTTTTCGGCGGGCCCGCCGACTCATGTAAAAACTATTTTTCACAACCAACGGTGCGATACCAATTCCTAGATGGCCAAAAACACTTTTGAGTGGTTTCGAGCGGTGTCGTTGTCGCACCACACAAACATTTCAGCGGGCCCACCGACTCGTGTAAAAACTATTTATCCTACCCAATGGTGAGAAACACATTCCTAAATGCCCAAAAACACTTTTGACTGGATTCCAGTGGTTTCCTTTTCGCACCACACAAACTTACGGCGGGCCTACCTTCTCGAGTAAAAACAATTTTTCGCAACCAATTGTGCGAAACACATTCCTAGATGCCCAACACTTTTGAGAGGTTTCGAGCGGTTTCATTCTCGCACCACACAAACTTTCGGCGAGTCCACCGACTTTTGTAAAAACTATTTTTCACAACCAACGGTGCGATACCTATTCCTAGATGCCCAAAAACACTTTTGAGTGGTTTCGAGCGGTTCTGTTGTCGCACCACACAAACATTCCGGCGGGCCCACCGACTAGTGTAAAAATTATTTTTCGCAACCAACGGTGCGGTACCTATTCCTAGATGCCCAAAAACAGTTTTGAGCGGGTTCGAGCGGTTTCGTTGTCGCACCACACAAACTTTCTGGCGGTCCAACCGACTCGTGTAAAAACTATTTTTCGCACCCAATGGTGAGAAACACATTACTAAATGCCCAAAAACACTTTTGAGTGGTTTCGAGCGGTGTTGTTTCCGCACCATACAAACTTACGGCGGGCCCATCTTCTTGAGAAAATACAATTTTTCGCAATCAATGGTTCGATACACATTCCTAGATGCCCAAAAACACTTTTGAGTGGTTTCGAGCGGTCTCGTTCTCGCACCACACAAACTTTCCGGCGGGCCCACCGACTCGTGTAAAAACTATTTTTCGCAACCAACGGGGTGATACCTATTGCTAGATGGCCAAAAAGACTTTTGAGTGGTTATGAGCGGTTTCGTTCTCGCACCACGCAAACTTTTCGTCGGGCCCATCGACTTGTGTAAAAACTATTTTTCCCACCCAATGGTGAGAAACACATTCCGAAATGCCTAAAAACACTTTTGAGTGGTTTCGAGCGGTTTCGTTCTCGCACCACACAAACATTCCGGTGGGCCCACTAACTCGTGTAAAAACTATGCAATCAATGGTGCGATACCTATTGCTAAATGGCCAAAAACACTTTTAAATGGTTTTGGGCGGTTTCGTTCTCGCACCACACAAACTTTTCGGCGGGCCCACCGACTCGTGAAAAAACTATTTTTCCCACCCAATGGTGAGGAACACTTTCCTAAATGCCCAAAAACACTTTTGAGTGGTTTCGAGCGGTTTCGTTCTCGCACCACACAAACTTTTCGACGGGCCCACCGACTAGTGTAAAAACTATTTTTCCCACCCAATGGTGAGAAACACATTCCTAAATGCCCAAAAACACTTTTGTGTGGTTTCGAGCGGTTTTGTTTTCGCAACACACAAACTTACAGCAGGTCCACCGACCTGTGCAAAAACTATTTTTCGCTATCAACGGTGCGATGCACATTCCTAGATGCCCCAAAACACTTTTGGGTGGTTTCGAGCGGTTTCGTTCTCGCACCACACAAACTTTTCGACGGGCCCACCGACTAGTGTAAAAACTATTTGTCCCACCCAATGGTGAGAAACACATTCCTAAATGCCGAAAAACACTTCTGAGTGGTTTCGAGCGGTTTCGTTCTCGCACCACACAAACTTTCCGGCGGGCCCACCGACTCGTGTAAAAACTATTTTTCGCAACCAACGGTGCAATACCTATTCCTAAATGCCCAAAAACACTTTTGAGTGGTTTCGAGCGGTTTCGCTTTCGTACCACACAAAGTTACGGCGGGCCCACCGACTCGTGTAAAAACTATTTTTCGCACCCAATGGTGAGAAACACATTCCTAAATGGCTAAAATCACTTTTGAGTGGTTTCGGGCGGTTTCGTTCTCGCACCACACAAACTTTCCGGCGGGCCCACCGACTCGTGTAAAAACTATGCAATCAACGGTGCGATACCTATTCCTAAATGGCAAAAACACTTTTAAATGGTTTTGGGCGGTTTCGTTCTCGCACCACACAAAATTTTCGCGAGCTCACCAACTCGTGTAAAAACTATTTTTCCCACCCAGTGGTGAGAAACACATTCCCAAATGCCCAAAAACACTTTTGTGTGGTTTCGAGCGGTATTGTTTTCGCACCACACAAACTTACGGCATGTCCACCGACCTGTGCAAAAACTATTTTTCGCTATCAATGGTGTGATGCACATTCCTAGATGCCCCAAAACACTTTTGAGTGGTTTCGAGCGGTTTCGTTCTCGCACCACACAAACTTTTCGACGGGCCCACCGACTAGTGTAAAAACTATTTTTCCCACCCAGTGGTGAGAAACACATTCCTAAATGCCCAAAAACACTTTTGAGTGGTTTCGAGCGGTTTCGTTTTCGCAACACACAAACTTATGGCGGGCCCACTCACTCGTGTAAAAACTATTTTTCGCACCCAATGGTGAGAAACACATTCCTAACTGCCGAAAAACACTTTTGAGTGGTTTCGAGCGGTTTCGTTTTCGCAGCACACAAACTTATGACGGGCCCACTGACTCGTGTAAAAACTATTTTTCGCACCCAATGGTGAGAAACACATTCCTAACTGCCGAAAAACACTTTTGAGTGGTTTCGAGCGGTTTTGTTTTCGCAGCACACAAACTTATGGCGGGCCCACCGACTCGTCTAAAAACTATTTTTCGCAACCAACGGTGTGACACCTATTCCTAAATGCCCAAAAACACTTTTGAGTGGTTTCGAGCGGTTGCGCTTTCGCACCACACAAACTTACAGCGGGCCCACCGACTCGTGTAAAAACTATTTTTCGCACCCAATGGTGAGAAACACATTCCTAACTGCCGAAAAACACTTTTGAGTGGTTTCGAGCGGTTTCGTTTTCGCAGCACACAAACTTTTGGCGGGCCCACTGACTCGTGTAAAAACTATTTTTCGCTTCCAATGGTGAGAAACATATTCCTAAATGCCCAAAAACACTTTTTAGTGGTTTCGAGCGGTGTTGTTTTCGCACCACACAAACTTACGGCGGGCCCACCTTCTTGAGAAAAAGCAATTTTTCACAATCAATGGTGCGATACACATTCCTAGATGCCCAAAAACACTTTTGAGTGCTTTCGAGCGGTTTCGTTCTCGCACCACACAAACTTTTCGACGGGCCCACCGACTAGTGTAAAAACTATTTTTCCCACCCAATGGTGAGAAACACATTCCTAGATGCCCAAAAACACTTTTGAGTGGTTTCGAGCGGTTTCGTTCTCGCACCATACAAACTTTTCGGCGGGCCCACCGACTCGTGTAAAAACTATTTTTCGCAACCAACGGTGCGATACCTATTGCTAGATGGCCAAAAAGACTTCTGAGTGGTTTCGAGCGGTTTCGTTCTCGCACCACACAAACTTTTCGACGGGCCCACCGACTACTGTAAAAACTATTTTTCCCACCCAATGCTGAGAAACACATTCCTAAATGCCCAAAATTACTTTTGAGTTGTTTCGAGCGGTTTCGTTCTCGCACCGCACAAACATTCCGGCGGGCCCACCGACTCGTGTAAGAAGTATGCAATCAACAGTGCGATACCTATTCCTAAATGGCCAAAAACACTTTTAAATGGTTTTGGGCGGTTTCGTTCTCGCACCACACAAACTTTTCGGCGAGCCCACCGAGTCGTGTAAAAACTCTTTTTCCCGCCCAATGGTGAGAAACACATTCCTAAATGCCCAAAAACACTTTTGTGTGGTTTCGAGCGGTTTTGTTTTCGCACCACACAAACTTACGGCAGGTCCACCGACCTATGCAAAAACAATTTTTCGCAATCAATGGTGCGATACACATTCCCAGATGCCCAAAAACACTTTTGAGTGGTTTCGAGCGGTTTCGTTCTCGCACCACACAAACTTTTCGGCGGGCCCACCGACTCGTGTAAAAACTATTTTTCGCAACCAACGGTGTGATACCTATTCCTAAATACCCAAAAAACACTTTTGAATGGTTTCAAGCGGTTTCGCTTGCGCTCCTCACAAACTTACGACGGGCCCACCTTCTCAAGAAAAAACAATTTTTTGCAATCAATGGTGCGATACACATTCCTAGATGCCCAAAAACACTTTTGAGTGGTTTCGAGCGGTTTCGTTCTCGCACCACACAAACTTTTCGGCGGGCCCACCGACTCGTGTAAAAACTATTTTTCGCTACCAACGGTGCGATACCTATTCCTAGATGGCCAAAAAACACTTTTGAATGGTTTCAAGCGGTTTCGCTTGCGCTCCTCACAAACTTACGACGGGCCCACCTTCTCAAGAAAAAACAATTTTTTGCAATCAATGTTATGATACACATTCCTAGATGCCCAAAAACACTTTTGAGTGGTTTCGAGCGGTTTCGTTCTCGCACCACACAAACTTTCTGGCAAGCCCACCGACTCGTGTAAAAACTATTTTTCGCAATCAATGTTGCGATACACATTCCTACATGCCCAAAAACACTTTTGAGTGGTTTCGAGCGGTTTAGTTTTCGCACCACAAACTTTCGGCGGGTCCACCGACTTTTGTAAAAACTATTTTTCGCAATCAACGATGCGATACCTATTCCTAAATGGCGAAAAACACTTTTAAATGGTTTTGGGCGGTTTCGTTCTCGCACCACATAAACTTTCCGGCGGGCCCACCGACTCGTGTAAAAACTATTTTTCGCAACCAACGGTGCGATACCTATTCCTAAATGCCCAAAAACACTTTTGAGAGGTTTCTAGCGGTTTCGTTCTTGCACCACACAAATATATCGGCAGGCCCACCAACTCGCGTAAACACTATTTTTCGCAACCAACGGTGCGATACCAATTCCATGATGCCCAAAAACAATTTTTAGTGGTTTCAAGCGGTTTTGTTTTCGCACCACACAAACTTACGGTGGGCCCACCTTCTTGAGAAAAAACAATTTTTCGCAATCAATGGTGCGATACACATTCCTAGATGCCCAAAAACACTTTTGAGTGCTTTCGAGCGGTTTCGTTCTCGCACCACACAAACTTTTCGGCGAGCCCACCGACTCGTGTAAAAACTATTTTTCGCAACCAACGGTGCGATACCTATTGCTAAATGGCCAAAAAGACTTTTGAGTGGTTTCGAGCGGTTTCGCTTTCGCACCACACAAACTTTTCGACGGGCCCACCGACTAGTGTAAAAACTATTTTTCCTACCCAATGGTGAGACACGCATTCCTAAATGCCCAAAAACACTTTTGAGTGGTTTCGAGCGGTTTCATTCTCGCACCACACAAACTTTCCGGCGGGCCCACCGACTCATGTAAAAACTATTTTTCGCAACCAACGGTGCGATACCTATTCCTAAATGCCCAAAAATAGTTTTGAGTGGTTTCGAGCGGTTTCGCTTTCAAACCACACAAACTTATGGCGGGCCCACCGACTCGTGTAAAAATTATTTTTCGCACCCAATGGTGAGAAACACATTCCTAACTTCCGAAAAACACTTTTGAGTGGTTTCGAGCGGTTTCGTTTTCGCAGCACAGAAACTTATGGCGAGCCCACTGACTCGTGTAAAAACTATTTTTCGCACCCAATGGTGAGAAACACATTCCTAAATGCCCAAAAACACTTTTTAGTTGTTTCGAGCGGAGTTATTTTCGCACCACACAAACTTACGGCGGGCCTACCTTCTTGAGAAAAAACAATTTTTCGAAATCAATGGTGCAATACACATTCCTAGATGCCCAAAAACACTTTTGAGTTGTTTCGAGCGGTTTCGTTCTCGCACCACACAAACTTTTCGGCGGGCCCACCGACTAGTGTAAAAACTATTTTTCGCAACCAACGGTGCGATACCTATTGCTAGATGGCCAAAAAGACTTTTCAGTGGTTTCAAGCGGTTTCGTTCTCGCACCACACAAACTTTTCGACGGGCCCACCGACTAGTGTAAAAACTATATTTCCCACCCAATGGTGAGAAACATATTCCTAAATGCCCAAAAACACTTTTGAGTGGTTTCGAGCGGTTTCGTTCTCGCACCACACAAACTTTCCGGCGGGCCCACCGACTCGTGTAAAAACTATTTTTTGCAACCAACGGTGCGATACCTATTCCTAAATGCCCAAAAACACTTTTGAGAGGTTTCGAGCGGTTTCGTTCTCGCACCACACAAATTTATCGGCGGGCCCACCAACTCGTGTAAACACTATTTTTCGCAACCAACGGTGCGATACCAATTCCATGATGCCCAAAAACACTTTTGAGTGGTTTCGAGCGGTTTCGTTGTCGCACCACACAAACTTTCTGGCGGGCCCACCGACTCGTGTAAAAACTATGCAATCAACGGAGCGATACCTATTCCTAAACGGCGAAAAACACTTTTAAATGGTTTTGGGCGGTTTCGTTCTCGCACCACACAAACTTTTCGACGGGCCCAACGGTGCGATACCTATTGCTAGATGGCCAAAAAGGCTTTTGAGTGGTTTCGAGCGGTTTCGTTCTCGCTCCACACAAACTTTTCGACGAGCCCACCGACTAGTCTAAAAACTATTTTTCCCACCAAATGGTGAGAAACACACTCCTAAATGCCCAAAAGCACTTTTGAGTGGTTTTGAGCGGTTTCGTTCTCGCACCACACAAACTTTTCGGCGGGCCCACCGACTCATGTAAAAACTATTTTTCGCAACCAACGGTGCGATACCTATTCCTAAATGCCCAAAAACACTTTTGAGTGGTTTCGAGCGGTTTCGTTCTCGCACCGCACAAACTTTCCGGTGGGCCCACCGACTCGTGTAAAAACTATTATTCGCAACCAACGGTGCGATACCTATTCCTAAATACCCAAAAACACTTTTGAGCGGTTTCGCTTTCGCACCACACAAACTTACGGCGGGCCCATCGACTCGTGTAAAAACTATTTTTCGCACCCAATGGTGAGAAACACATTCCTAACTGCTGAAAAACACTTTTGAGTGGTTTCGAGCGGTTTTGTTTTCGCAACACACAAACTTATGACGGGCCCACTGACTCGTGCAAAAACTATGTTTCGCACCCAATGCTGGGAAACACATTCCTAAATGCCCAAAAACACTTTTTAGTGGTTTCGAGCGATGTTGTTTTCGCACCACACAAACTTACGGCGGGCCCACCTTCTTGAGAAAAAACAATTTTTCGCAATCAATGGTGCGATACACATTCCTAGATGCCCGAAAACACTATTGAGTGGTTTTGAGCAGTTTCGTTCTCGCACCACACAAACTTTTCGGCGGGCCCACCGACTCGGGTAAAAACTATTTTCCACAATCAATGGTGAGAAACACATTCCTAGATGCCCAAAAACACTTTTGATTTGTTTCAAGCGGTTTCGCATGCGCTCCTTGCAAACTTACGGCGGGCCCACCTTCTCGAGAAAAAACAATTTTTCGCAATCAATGTTACGATACACATTCCTAGATGCCCAAAAACACTTTTGAGTGGTTTCGAGCGGTTTCGTTCTCGCATCACACAAACTTTCCGGCGGGCCCACCGACTCGTGTAAAAACTATTTTTCACAACCAACGGTGCGATACTTATTCCTAAATGCCCCAAAACACTTTTGAGTGGTTTCGAGCGGTTTCGCTTTCGCACAACACAAACTTACGGCGGGCCCACCGACTCGTGCAAAAACTATTTTTCGCAGCCAATGGTGAGAAACACATTCCTAACTGCCCAAAAACAGTTTTGAGTGGTTTCGAGCAATTTCGCTTTCGTACCTCAGAAACTTCCTACCGACTCGTGCAAAACCTATTTTCCGCAATCAATGGTGCGATACACGTTCCTAGATGCCCAGAAACACCTTTTAGTGGTTTCGAGCAGTTTCGCTTTCGCACCTCACAAACTTACGGCGAGCCTACCGACTCGTGCAAAACCTATTTTTCGCAATCAATGATGCGATAGACATCCCAGGATGCCCAAAAACACTTTTGAGTGGATTCGTTTTCGCACCACACAAACATACGGCGGGTCCACCGACTAGTGTAAAAACTATTTTTCGCAATCAATGGTGCGATACACATTCCTAGATGCCCAAAAACACTTTTGAGTGGTTTCGAGCGGTTTCGTTTTCGCTCCACACAAACTTACGGCGGGTCCACCGACTTATGTAAAAACAATTTTTCGCAATCATTGCTGCAAAACACATTCCCTGATGCCAAAAAACACTTTTGAGAGGATTTGAGCGGTTTCGCTTTTGCACCACACAAACTTTCGGCGGGTCCACCAACTTTTGTAAAAACTATTTTTCGCAACCAACGGTGCCATACTTATTCCTAGATGCACAAAAACACTTTCGAGTGGTTTCGACGGTTTCGTTCTCGCACCACACAAACTTTCCGGCGGGCCCAACGACTCTTGTAAAAACCATTTTTCGCAACCAACGATGCGATACTATTCTTAGATGCCCAAAAACACTTTTGAGTGGTTTCGAGCGGTTTCGTTCTCGCACCACACAAACTTTCCGGCGGGCCCGCCGACTCGTGTAAAAACTATTTTTCGCAACCAACGGTGCGATACCAATTACTAGATGGCCAAAAGCACTTTTGAGTGGTTTCGAGCGGTTTCGTTGTTGCACCACACAAACATTTCGACATGCCCACCGACTCGTGTAAAAACTATTTTTCCTACCCAATGGAGAGAAACATATCCCTAAATGCCCAAAAACACTTTTGAGTGGATTCCTTTTCGCACCACACAAACTTACGGTGGGCCTACCTTCTCGAGTAAAAACAATTTTTCGCAACCAGTTGTGCGAAACACATTCCTAGATGCCCAACACTTTTGAGAGGTTTCGAGCGGTTTCTTTCTCGCACCACACAAACTTTCGGCGAGTCCACCGACTTTTGTAAAAACTATTTTTCGCAACCAACGGTGCGATACCTATTCCTAGATGCCCAAAAACAGTTTCGAGTGGTTTTGACGGTTTCGTTCTCGCAGCACACAAACATTCCGGCGGGCCCACTGACTCGTGTAAAAACTATTTTTCGCAACCAACGGTGCGATACCTATTCCTAGATGCCCCAAAACACTTCCGAGTGGTTTCGAGCGTTTTCGTTGTCGTACCACACAAACTTTCCAGCGAGCCCACCGACTAGTGTAAAAACTATGCAACCAACAGTGCGATACCTATTCCTAGATGGCCAAAAAGACTTTTGAGTGGTTTCGAGCAGTTTCGTTCTCGCACCACACAAACTTACGGGCTCACCTTCTTGAGTAAACAAATTCCTAGATGCCCAAAAACACTTTTGAGTGGTTTCGAGCGGTTTCGTTTTCGCACCTCACAAACTTACGGCGGGCCTACCGACTCGTGCAAAACATATTTTTGGCAATCAATGGTGCGTTACACATTCCTAGATGCCCAAAAACACTTTTGATTGGTTTCGAGCGGTTTCGTTTTCGCACCACACAAACATTCCGACGGGCCCACCGACTCGTGTAAAAACTATTTTTCGCACCCAATGGTGAGAAACACATTCCTAAATGACCAAAAACACTTTTGAGTAGTTTCGAGCGGTTTCGTTTTCGCACCACAAAACTTACGGCGGGCCCACCTTCTTGAGTAAACAAATTCCTAGATGCCCAAAAACACTTTTGAGTGGTTTCGAGCGGTTTCGCTTTCGCACCTCACAAACTTACGTCGGGCCTACCGACTCGTGCAAAACATATTTTTCGCAATCAAAGGTGCGTTACACATTCCTAGATGCCCCAAAACACTTTTGAGTGGTTTCGAGCGGTTTCTTTCTAGTACCACACAAACATTCCGGCGGGCCCACCGACTCGTGTAAACACTATTTTTCGCAATCAGTTGTGCGAAACACATTCGAAGACTCCTAAAAACACTTTTGAATGGTTTCAAGTGGTTTCGTTCTCGCACCACACAAACTTTTCGGCGGCCCCACCGACTCGTGTAAAAACTATTTTTCGCAAGCAACGGTGCGAAAAACATTCCTAGATGCCCAAAAAACTTTTGAATGGTTTCAAGCGGTTTCGCTTTCGCACCACACAAAGTTACGGCGGGTCCACCGACTCGTGCAAAAACTATTTTTTGCAATCAATGGTGCAATACACATTACTAGATGCCCAAAAACACTTTTGAGTGATTTCGAGCAGTTTTCTTTTCGCACCTCACGAACTTACGGCGGGCCTACCGACACGTGTAAAAATTATTTTTCGCAATCAAACAAACATTCCGGCGGGACCACCGACTCGTCTAAACACTATTTTTCGCAACCAGTTCTGCGAAACACATTGCAAGACTGCCGAAAACACTTTTGAGTGGTTTCAAGCGAGCCTACCTTCTCGAGTAAAAACAATTTTTCGCAACCAGTTGTGCGAAACACATTCCTAGATGCCCAACACTTTTGAGAGGTTTCGAGCGGTTTCTTTCTCACACCACACAAACTTTCGGCGAGTCCACCGACTTTTGTAAAAACTATTTTTCGCAACCAACGGTACGATACCTATTCCTAGATGCCCAAAAACACTTTCGAGTGGTTTTGACGGTTTCGTTCTCGCACCACACAAACATTCCGGCGGGCCCTCCGACTCGTGTAAAAATTATTTTTCGCAACCAACGGTGCGATACCTATTCCTAGATGCCCAAAACACTTCCGAGTGGTTTCGAGCGTTTTCGTTGTCGTACCACACAAACTTTCCAGCGGGCCCACCGACTAGTGTAAAAACTATGCAACCAACAGAGCGATACCTATTCCTAGATGGCCAAAAAGACTTTTGAGTGGTTTCGAGCGATTTCGTTCTCGCACCACACAAACTTTTCGACAGGCCCACCGACTCGTGTAAAAACTATTTTTCCCACCCAATGGTGAGAAACACATTCCTAAATTCCCAAAAAGACTTTTGAGTGGTTTCGAGCGGTTTCGTTTTCGCACCACACTAACTTACGGCGAGGCCACCTTCTCGAGTTGTGCGAAACACATTCCTAGATGCCCAACACATTTGAGAGGTTTCGAGCGGTTTCTTTCTAGCACCACACAAACATTCTCGCGGGCCCACCAACTCGTGTAAAAATTATTTTTCGCAACCAACGCTGCGATACCTATTCCTAGACGCCCAAAAACAGTTTTGAGTGGGATCGAGCGGTTTCGTTGTCGCACCACACAATCTTTCCAGCGGGCCCACCGACTTGTGTAAAAACTATTTTTCGCACCCAATGGTGAGAAACAAATTCCTAGATGCCCAAAAACACTTTTGAGTGGTTTCGAGCGGTTTCGCTTTCGCACCTCACAAATTTACGACGGGCCCACCTTCTCGAGTAAAAACAATTTTTCGCAATCAATGGTGCGATACACATTCCTAGATGCCCAAAACTTTTGAGAGGTTTCGAGCGGTTTCTTTCTCGTACCACACAAACATTCCGGCGGGCCCACCGACTCGTGTAAAAATTATTTTTCGCACCCAATGGTGAGAAACACATTCCTAAATGCCCGAAAGCACTTTTGAGTGCTTTCGAGCGGTTTCGTTTTCGCACCACACAAATTTACGGCGGGCCCACCTTCTTGAGTAAACAAATTCCTAGATGCCCAAAAACACTTTTGAGTGGTTTCGAGCGGTTTCGCTTTCGCACCTCACAAACTTACGGCGGGCCTACCGACTCGTGCAAAACATATTTTTCGCAATCAAAGGTGCGTTACACATTCCTAGATGCCCCAAAACACTTTTGAGTGCTTTCGAGCGGTTTCTTTCTCGTACCACACAAACATTCCGGCGGGCCCACCGACTCGTGTAAACACTATTTTTCGCAATCAGTTGTGCGAAACACATTCGAAGACTCCTAAAAAAACTTTTGAGTGGTTTCAAGCGGTTTCGTTCTCGCACCACACAAACTTTTCGGCGGCCCCACCGACTCGTGTAAAAACTATTTTTCGCAAGCAACGGTGCGAAAAACATTCCTAGATGCCCAAAAAACTTTTGAATGGTTTCGAGCGGTTTCGCTTTCGCACCACACAAAGTTACGGCGGGTCCACCGACTCGTGCAAAAACTATTTTTTGCAATCAATGGTGCGATACACATTCCTAGATGCCCCAAAACACTTTTGTGTGGTTTCGAGCGGTTTCGTTTTCTCACCACACAAACAAACCGCGGGTTCACCGACTCGCGGAAAAACTATTTTTCCCAATCAATGGTGCGATACACATTCCTAGATGCCCGAAAACACTTTTTAGTGGTTTCGAGCGGTTTCGTTCTCGCTCCACGCAAACTTTCCGTCGGGCCCACCGACTCGTGTAAAAATTATTTTTCGCACCCAATGGTGAGAAACACATTCCTAGATGCCCAAAAACACTTTTGAGTGGTTTCGAGCAGTTTTGTTCTCGCACCACACAAACATTCCGGCGGGCCCACCGACTCGTGTAAAAACTATTTTTCGCAACCAACGGTGCGAAGCACATTCATAGATTCCCAAAAACATTTTTGTTTGGTTTCGAGCGATTTCGTCTTCTTACCTCACAAACTTACGACGGGCCTATCGACTAATGCAAAAACTCTTTTTCACCACCAATGGTTTTGAGTGGTTTCAAGCGGTTTCGCTTTCACACCACACAAACTTACGGCGGGCCCTCCGACTCATCCAAAAACTTTTTTTCGCAACCAATAGTGCGATACATATTCCTAGATGCCCAAAAACACTTTTGAGTAGTTTCGAGCGGTTTCGCTTTCGCACCTCAGAAACTTACGGCAGACTACCGACTCGTGCAGAACCTATTTTTCGCAATGAATGGTGCAATAACCTACATGCTGAAAAACACTTTTGAGTGGTTTCGAGCGGTTTCATTTTCGCACCACACAAACATACGGCTGGTCCACCGACTAGTGTAAAAACTATTTTTCATAATCAATGGTGCGAAACACATTCCTACATGCCCAAAAACACTTTTTAGTAGTTTCGAGCGAGTTCGTTCTCGCTGCACACAAACATTTTGGCGGTTCCACCGACTCGTGTAAAAACTATTTTTCGCAACCAATGGTGCGAAACACATTCCTAGATGCCCAAAAACACTTTTGATTAGTTTCGAGCGATTTCGTCCCCTCACCTCACAAACTTACGACGGGCGTACCGACTGGTACAAAAACTATTTTTCGCCCCCAATGGTTTGGAGTGGTTTCAAGCGGTTTCGCTTTCACACCACACAAACTTACGGCGGGCCTACCGACTCGTCCAAAAACTATTTTTCATAACCAATGGTGCGATACACATTCCTAGATGCTGAAAAACACTTTTGAGTGGTTTCGAGCGGTTTCGTTCTTGCACCACACAAACTTTCCGACGAGCCCGCCGACTCGCGTAAAAACTATTTTTCGCAACCAACGGTGCGATACCCATTCCTAGATGGCCAAAAACACTTTTGAGTGGTTTCGAGCGGGTTCGTTCTCGCACCACACAAACATTTTGGCGGGCCCACCGACTCGTGTAAAAACTATTTTTTGCAAGCAATGGTGTGAAACACATTCCTAGATGCCCAAAAACACTTTTGATTGGTTTCAAGCGATTTCGTTTTCGCACCTCACAAACTTACGGCTGGTGTACCGACTCGTGCAAAACCTATTTTTCACAATGAATGGTGCGATACACATTCCTATATGCCCAAAAACACTTTTTAGTAGTTTCGAGCGGGTTCATTCTCGCACCACAGAAACATTCTGGCGAGCCCTCCGACTTGTGTAAAAACTATTTTTCGCAACCAATGTTGCAAAACACATTCCTAGATGCCCAAAAACACTTTTGATTGGTTTCAAGCGATTTCGTTTTCGCACCTCACAAACTTACGACGGGCCTACCGACTGGTGCAAAAACTATTTTTTGCCACCAATTGTTTTGAGTGGTTTCAAGCGGTTTCGCTTTCACACTACACAAACTTACGGCGAGCCTACCGACTCGTCCAAAAACTACTTTTCGCAACCAACGGTGCGATACCTATTACTAGATGGCCAAAAACACTTTTGAGTGCTTTCGAGCGGTTTCATTGTCACACAAACTTTCCTGCCGGCCTACCGACTCGTGTAAAAACTATTTTTCGCCACCAATGGTTTTGAGTGGTTTCAAGCAGTTTCGCTTTCACAACACACAAATTTACGGCGGGCCTACTGACTCGTCCAAAAACTATTTTTCGCAACCAATGGTGCGATAAACATTCCGAGATGCCCAAAAACACTTTTGAGTGGTTTCGAGCGGTTTCGTTGTCACACCACACAAACATTCCGGCGGGCCCACCGACTTGTGTAAAAACTATTTTTCCCACCCAATGGTGAGAAACACATTCCTAAATGCCCAAAAACACTTTTGAGTGGTTTCGAGCGGTTTCGCTTCCGCACCACACAAACTTACGACAAGTCCACCGACTCGTGCAAAAACTATTTTTCGCTATCAATGGTGCGGTACACATTCCTAGATGCCCCAAAACACTTTTGTGCGGTTTTGAGCCGGTTTCGTTTTCGCACCACACAAACATACCGCGTGTCCACGAACTCGTTTAAAAACTATTTTTCACAATCAATGGTGCGATACACATTCGTAGATCCCCAAAAACAATTTTTAGTTGTTTTGAGCTGTTTCGCTTTCGCACCACACAAACTAACGGCGGGTCCACCGACTTGTGTAAAAACTATTTTTCGCAACCAACAGTGCGATACCTATTCCTAGATGCCCAAAAACACTTTTTAGTTGTTTCGAGCGGTTTCGTTCTCGCAAGACACAAACTTTTCGGCGGGCCCACCGACTCGTCCAAAAACTATTTTTCACAATAAATGGTGCCATACACTTTCCCGGATGCCGAAAAACAATTTTTAGTTGTTTTGAGCGGTTTCGCTTTCGCACCACACACAAACTAACGGCGGGTCCACCGACTTGTGTGAAAAGTATTTTTCGCAACCAACGGTGCGATACCTATTCCTAGATGCCCAAAAACACTTTTTAGTGGTTTCGAGCGGTTTCGTTCTCGCACCACACAAACTTTTCAGCGGGCCCACCGACTCGTCCAAAAACAATTTTTCGCAACCAACGGTGCGATACCTATTCCCAGATGCCCAAAAACACTTTAGAGTTGTTTCGAGCGGCTTCGTTCTCGTACCACACAAACTTTCCGGCGGGCCCACCGACTCATGTAAAAACTATTTTTCGCAACCAACGGTGCGATACCTATTCCTAGATGCCCAAAAACACTTTAGAGTTGTTTCGAGCGGTTTCGTTCTCGTGCCACACAAACTTTTCGGCGGGCCTATCGACTCGTGTAAAAACTATTTTTCACAATCAATGGTGCGATACACTTTCCTAGATGCCCAAAAACAATTTTTAGTTGTTTTGAGCGGTTTCGCTTTCGCACCACACAAACTAACGGCTGGTCCACCGACTTGTGTAAAAACTATTTTTTGGAACCAACGGTGCGATACCTATTCCTAGATGCCCAAAAACACTTTTTAGTGGTTTCGAGCGGTTTCGTTCTCGCACCACACAAACTAACGGCGGGTCCACCGACTTGTGTAAAAACTATTTTTCGCAACCAACGGTGCGATACCTATTCCTAGATGCCCAAAAACACTTTTTAGTGGTTTGGAGCGGTTTCGTTCTCGCACCACACAAACTTTTCGGCGGGCCCACCGAGTCGTCGAAAAACTATTTTTCGCAACCAACGGTGCGATACCTATTCCTAGATGCCCAAAAACACTTTTTAGTGGTTTCGAGCGGTTTCGTTCTTGCACCACAAACTTTTCGGCGGGCCCACCGACTCGTGTAAAAACTATTTTTCGTAACCAACGGTGCGATACATATTTCTAGATGCCCAAAAACCCTTTTGAGTGGTTTCGAGCGGTTTCGTTCTCGCACCACACAAACTTTTCGGCGGGCCCACCGACTTGTGTAAAAACTATTTTTCACAATCAATGGTGCGATACACTTTCCTGGATGCCCAAAAACAATTTTTAGTTGTTTTGAGCGGTTTCGCTTTCGCACCACACAAACTAACGGCGGGTCCACCGACTCGTGTAAAAACTATTTTTCGCAACCAACGGTGCGATACCTATTCCTAGATGCCCAAAAACACTTTTTAGTGGTTTCGAGCGGTTTCGTTCTCGCACCACACAAACTTTTCGGCGGGCCCACCGACTCGGCCAAAAACTATTTTTCGCAACCAACGGTGCGATACCTATTCCTAGATGCCCAAAAACACTTTAGAGTTGTTTCGAGCGGTTTCGTTCTCGTACCACACAAACTTTCCGGCGGGCCCGCCGACTCGTGTAAAAACTATTTTTCGCAACCAACGGTGCGATACCTATTCCTAGATGCCCAAAAACACTTTTGAGTGGTTTCGAGCGGTTTCGTTCACGCACCACACAAACTTTTCGGCAGGCCCACCGACTCGTCTAAAAACTATTTTTCCCACCCAATGGTGAGAAACACATTCCTAAATGCCCAAAAACACTTTTGAGTGGTTTCGAGCGGTTTCGTTTTCGCACCACACAAACTTACGGCGAGCCCACGTTCTTGAGTAAAAACAATTTTTCGCAACCAGTTGTGCGAAACACATCCCGAGATGCCCAACACTTTTGAGAGGATTCGAGCGATTTCGTTCTCGCACCACACAAACATTCCGGCGGGCCCACCGACTTGTGTAAACACTATTTTTCGCAATCAATGGTGCGATACACATTCCTAGACTCCCAAAAAGACTTTTGAGTGGTTTCCAGTGGTTTCGTTGTCGCACCACACAAACATTCCGGCGGGCCCACCGACTCGTATAAAAACTATGCAACCAACGGTGCGATACCAATTCCTATATGCCCAAAAACACTTTTGAGTGTTTTCGAGTGGTTTCGTTCTCGCACCACACAAACTTTCCGCCGGGCCCACCGACTCGTGTAAAAACTATTTTCCGCACCCAATGTTGAGAAACACATTCCTAACTACCCAAAAACACTTTTGAGTGGTTTCGAGCGGTTTCGTTCTCGCACCGCACAAACATTCCGGCGGGCCCACCGACTCGTGTAAAAACTATTTTTCGCAACCAGTTGTGCGAAACACATTGCAAGACTCCCGAAAACACTTTTGAGTGGTTTCAAGCGGTTTCGTTCTCGCACCACACAAACATTTCGGCGGCCCCACCGACTCGTGTAAAAACTATTTTTCGCATGCAACGGTGCGAGAAACATTCCTAGATGCCCAAAAACACTGTTGAATGGTTTATAGCGGTTTCGCTTCCGCACCACACAAACTTACGGCGGGTCCACTGACTCGTGCAAAAACTATTTTTCGCAATCAATGGTGTGATACACATTCCTAGATGCCCCAAAACAATTTTGAGTGGTTTCGAGCGGTTTCGTTTTCGCACCACACAAGCATACCGCGGGTCCACGGACTCGTGTAAAAACTATTTTTCACAATCAATGGTGCGATACACTTTCCTAGATGCCCAAAAACTCTTTTTAGTGGTTTTGAGCGGTTTCGCTTTCGCACCACACAAACTAACAGCGCGTCCACCAACTTGTGTAAAAACTATTTTTCGCAACCAACGGTGCAATACCTATTCCTAGATGCCCAAAAACACTTTTGAGTGATTTCGAGCGGTTTCGTTCTCACACCACACAAACTTTCCAGCGGGCCCACCGACTTGTCCAAAAACAATTTTTCGGAACCAACGGTGCGATAACTATTCCCAGATGCCCAAAAACACTTTAGAGTGGTTTTGAGCGGTTTCGTTTTCGCACCACACAAACTTACGGCGGGCCCACCTTCTCGAGTGAAAACAATTTTTCACAACCAGTTGTGCGAAACACATTCCTAGATGCCCAACACTTTTGAGAGGTTTCAAGCGGTTTCGTTCTCGCACCACACAAACATTCCGGCGGGGCCACCGACTCATGTAGAAACTATTTCTCGCAAGCAACGGTGCGAAAAGCATTCCTAGATGCCCAAAAACACTTTTGAATGGTTTCGAGCGGTTTCGCTTTCGCACCGCACAAACTTGCGGCGGGTCCACCGACTCGTGCAAAAACTATTTTTCGCAATCAATGCTGCAGTACACATTCCTAGCGGCCCCAAAACACTTTTGAGTGGTTTCGAGCGGTTTTGTTTTCGCATCACACAAAGATACCGCGGGTCCACGGACTCGTTGAGAAATTATTTTTCACAATCAATGGTGCGATACACTTTCCTGGATGCCCAAAAACACTTTTTAGTGGTTTTGAGTGGTTTCGCTTTCGCACCACACAAACTAACGGCGGGTCCACCGACTGGTGTAAAAACTATTTTTCGCAACCAACGGTGCGATACCTATTCTTAGATGCCCAAAACCACTTTTGAGTGGTTTCGAGCGGTTTCGTTGTCGCACCACACAAACATTCCGGCGGGCCCACCGACTTATGTAAAAACTATGCAACCAACGGTGCGATACCTATTCTTAGATGGCCAAAACCACTTTTGAGTGGTTTAGAGCGGTTTCGTTCTCGCACCACACAAACTTTCCGGCGGGCCCGCCGACTCGTGTAAAAACAATTTTTCGCAACCAACGATGCGACACCTATTCCTAGATGGCCAAAAACACTTTTGCGTGGTTTCGAGCGGTTTCGTTGTCGCACCACACAAACATTCCGGCTGGCCCAACGTTTCGTGTAAAAACTATGCAATCAACGGTGCGACACCCATTCCTAAATGGCCAAAGACACTTTTAAGTGGTTTCGGGCGGTTTCGTTCTTGCACCACACAAACTTTTCGGCGGGCCCACTGACTCGTGTAAAAACTATTTTTCCCACCCAATGGTGAGAAACAACATTCCTAAATGCCCAAAACACTTTTGAGTGGTTTCAGCGGTTTCGTTTTCGCACCACACAAACTTACGGCGGGCCCACTTCTGGAGTTGTGCGGAACACATTCCTAGATGCCCAACACTTTTGAGAGGTTTCGAGCGGTTTCTTCTCGCACCACACAAACATCCCGGGGGCCCACCAACTCGTGTAAAAACTATTTTTCGCAACCAACGGTGCGATACCTTTCAGATGCCCAAAAACACTTTTGAGTGGTTTCGAGCGCGTTCTCGCACCACACAAACATCTCGGCGGGCCCACCAACTCGTGTAAAAACTATTTTTTGTAACCAACGGTGCGATACCTATTCCTAGATGCCCAAAAACACTTTTGAGTGGTTTCGACCGGTTTCGTTGTTGCACCACACAAACATTCCGGCGGGCCCACCGACTCGTGCAAAAACTATGCAATCAACGGAGCGATACCTATTCCTAGATGCCCAAAAACACTTTTGAGTGGTTTCGAGCGGTTTCGTTCTCGCATCACACCAAACTTCCGGTGGGCCCACCGACTCGTGTAAAAACTATTTTCCGCACCCAATGGTGAGAAACACATTCCTAACTACCCAAAAACACTTTTGAGTGGTTTTGTTTTCGCACCACACAAACTTACGGCGCGCCGACCTTCTCGAGTAAAAACAAATTTTCACAACCAGTTGTGCGAACCACATTCCAAGATGCCCCACACTTTTGAGGTTTCGAGCGGTTTCGTTCTCGCACCACAAAAGCATTCCGGCGGGCCCACCGACTCATGTAAAAACTATTTTTCGCAACCAGTTGTGCGAAACACATTGCAAGACTCTCGAAAACACATTTGAGTGGTTTCAAGCGGTTTCGTTCTCGCACCACACAAACTTTTCGGTGGCCCCACCGACTCGTGTAAAAACTATTTTTCGCAAGCAATGGTGCGAAAAACATTCCTAGATGCCCAAAAACACTTTTGAATGGTTTCGAGCGGTTTCTCTTTCGCACCACACAAACTTACGGTGGGCCCACCTTCTCGAGTAAAAGCAATTTTTCGCAATCAATGATGCGATACACATTCCTAGATGTCCAACACTTTTGAGAGGTTTCGAGCGGTTTCGTTCTCGTACCACACAAACATTCCGGCGGGCCCACCGACTCGTGTAAACACTATTTGTCGCAACCAGTTGTGCGAAACACATTCGAAGACTCCTAAAAACACTTTTGAGTGGTTTCAAGCGGTTTCGTTCTCCCACCACACAAACTTTTCGGCGGCCCCACCGACTCGTGTAAAAACTATTTTTCGCAAGCAACGGTGCGAAAAACATTCCTAGATACCCAAAAAAACTTTTGAATGGTTTCGAGCGGTTTCGCTTTCGCACCACACAAAGTTACGGCGGGTCCACCGACTTGTGCAAAAACTTTTTTTCGCAATCAATGGTGTGGTACACAATCCTAGCTACCCCAAAACACTTTTGAGTGGTTTCGAGCGGTTTCGTTTTCGCACCACACAAGCATACCGCGGGTCCACAGACTCGTGTAAAAACTATTTTTCAAAATCAATGGAGCGATACACTTTCCTGGATGCGCAAAAACAATTTTTAGTGCTTTTGAGCGGTTTCGATTTCGCACCACACAACCTAACGGCGGGTCCACCGACTCGTGTAAAAACTATTTTTCGCAACCAACGGTGCGATACCTATTCCTACATGCACAAAATCACTTTTGAGTGGTTTCGAGCGATATCGTTCTCGCACCACACAAACATTCCGGCGGGCCCACCGACTCGTGTAAAAACTATGCAATCAACGGTGCGATACCTATTCGTAGATGGCCAAAAATACTTTTGAGTGGTTTCGAGCGGTTTCGTTCTCGCACCACACAAATATTCCGGCGGGCCCACCAATTCGTGTAAAAACTATGCAATCAACGGTGCGATACCTATTCCTACATGCCCAAAATCACTTTTGAGTGGTTTCGAGCGATATCGTTGTCGCACCACACAAACATTCCGGCGGGCCCACCGACTCGTGTAAAAACTATGCAATCAACGGTGCGATACCTATTCGTAGATGGCCAAAAACACTTTTGAGTGGTTTCGAGCGGTTTCGTTCTCGCACCACACAAATATTCCGGCGGGCCCACCAATTCGTGTAAAAACTATGCATTCAACGGTGCGATACCTATTCCTAAATGGCCAAAAATACTTTTAAATGGTTTTGGGCGGTTTCGTTCTCGCACCACACAAACTTTTCGGCGGGCCCACCGACTCGTGTAAGAACTATTTTTCCCACCCAATGGTGAGAAACACATTCCTAAATGCCCAAACACACTTTTGTGTGCTTTCAAGAGGTTTTGTTTTCGCACCACACAATCTTACGGCAGGTCCACCGACTTGTGCAAAAACTATTTTTCGCTATCAATGGTGCGATGTACATTCCTAGATGCCCCAAAACACTTTTGAGTGGTTTCGAGCGGTTTCGTTCTCGCACCACACAAACATCTCGGCGGGCCCACCAACTCGTGTAAAAACTATTTTTTGCAACCAACGGTGCGATACCTATTCCTAGATGCCCGAAAACACTTTTGAGTGGTTTCGAGCGGTTTCGTTGTTGCACCACACAAACATTCCGGCGGGCCCACCGACTCGTGTAAAAACTATGCAATCAACGGAGCGATACCTATTCCTAGATGCCCAAAAACACTTTTGAGTAGTTTCGAGCGGTTTCGTTCTCGCATCACACAAAACTTCCGGTGGGCCCACCGACTCGTGTAAAAACTATTTTCCGCACCCAATGGTGAGAAACACATTCCTAACTACCCAAAAACACTTTTGAGTGGTTTCGTTTTCGCACCACACAAACTTACGGCGCGCCGAACTTCTCGAGTAAAAACAAATTTTCACAACCAGTTGTGCGAACCACATTCCAAGATGCCCCACACTTTTGAGGTTTCGAGCGGTTTCGTTCTCGCACCACAAAAGCATTCCGGCGGGCCCACCGACTCGTGTAAAAACTATTTTTCGCAACCAGTTGTGCGAAACACATTGCAAGACTCTCGAAAACACATTTGAGTGGTTTCAAGCGGTTTCGTTCTCGCACCACACAAACTTTTCGGTGGCCCCACCGACTCGTGTAAAAACTATTTTTCGCAAGCAACGGTGCGAAAAACATTCCTAGATGCCCAAAAACACTTTTGAATGGTTTCGAGCGGTTTCACTTTCGCACCACATAAACTTACGGCGGGTCCTCCGACTCGTGCAAAAACTATTTTTCGCAATGAATGGTGTGATACACATTCCTAGCTGCCCAAAACACTTTTGAGTGGTTTCGAGCGGTTTCGTTTTCGCACCACACAAGAATACCGCGGGTCCACGTACTCATGTAAAAACTATGCAACCAACGGTGCGATACCTATTCCTAGATGGCCAAAAACACTTTTGAGTGGTTTTGAGCGATTTCGTTGTCGCACCACACAAACATTTCGGCTGGCCCACTGATTTGTGTAAAAACTATGCAATCAACGGTGCGATACCTATTCCTAAATGGCCAAAGACACTTTTAAGTGGTTTCGGGCGGTTTCATTCTTGCACCACACAAACTTTTCGGCAGGCCCACTGACTCGTGTAAAAACTATCTTTCCCACCCAATGGTGAGAAACACATTCCTAAATGCCCCAAAACACTTTTGAGTGGTTTCAAGTGGTTTCGTTTTCGCACCACACAAACTTACGGCGGGCCCACCTTCTCGAGTTGTGCGGAACACATTCCTAGATGCCCAATACTTTTGAGAGGTTTCGAGCGGTTTCTTTCTCGGACCACACAAACATTCCGACGGGCCCACCACCTTGTGTAAAAACTATTTTTCGCAACCAACGGTGCAATACCTATTCTTAGATGGCCAAAAACACTTTTGTGTGGTTTCGAGTGGTTTCGTTCTCGCACCACACAAACTTTCCGCCGGGCCCACCGACTCGTGTAAAAACTATTTTTCCCACCCAATGGTGAGAAACACATTCCTAAATGCCCAAAAACACTTTTGACTGGTTTCGAGTGGTTTCGTTTTCGCATCACACAAACTTACGGCGGGCCCACCTTCTCAAGTAAAAACAAATTTTCACAACCAGTTGTGTGAACCACATTCCTAGATGCCCAACACTTTTGAGAGGTTTCGAGCGGTTTCGTTCTCGCACCACAAAAACATTCCGGCGGGCCCACCGACTCGTATAAAAACAATTTTTCGCAACCAGTTGTGCAAAACACATTGCAAGACTCCCGAAAACACTTTTGAGTGGTTTCCAGCGTTTCGTTCTCGCACCACACAAACTTTTCGGCGGCCCCACCGACTCGTGTAAAAACTATTTTTCGCAAGCAACGGTGCGAAAAACATTCCTAGATGCCCAAAAACACTTTTGAATGGTTTCGAGCGGTTTCGCTTTCGCACCACACAAACTTACGGCGGGTCCACCGACTCGTGCAAAAACTATTTTTCGCAATGAATGGTGTGATACACATTCCTAGCTGCCCCAAAACACTTTTGAGTGGTTTCGAGCGGTTTCGTTTTCGCACCACACAAGCATACCGCGGGTGCACGGACTCGTGTAAAAACTATGCAACCAACGGTGCGGTACCTATTCTTAGATGGCCAAAAACACTTTGGAGTGGGTTCGAGCGGTTTCGTTGTCGCACCACAAAAACATTCCGACGGGCCCACCGACTCGTGGAAAAACTATGCAACGAGCGGTGCAATACCTATTCTTAGATGGCCAAAAATACTTTTGAGTGGTTTCGAGCGGTTTCGTTCTCGCACCACACAAACTTTCCGCCGGGCCCCCCGACTCGTGTAAAAACTATTTTTCCCACCGAATGGTGGGAAACACATTCCTAAATGCCCAAAAACACTTTTGACTGGTTTCGAGTGGTTTCGTTTTCGCATCACACAAATTTAGGGCGGGCCCACCTTCTCGAGTAAAAACAATTTTTCACAACCTGTTGTGCGAACCATATTCCTTGATGCTCAACACTTTTGAGAGGTTTCGAGCGGTTTCGTTCTCGCACGACAAAAACATTCCGGCGGGCCCACCAACTCGTGTAATAACTATTTTTCGCAACTAGTTGTGCGAAACACATTGCAAGACTCCCGAAAACACTTTTGAGTGGTTTCCAGTGGTTTCGTTCTCGCACCACACAAACATTTCGGCGGCCCCACCGACTCGTGTAAAAACTATTTTTCGCAAGCAACGGTGCGAAAAACATTCCTAGATGCCCAAAAACACTTTTGAATGGTTTCGAGCGGTTTCACTTTCGCACCACACAAACTTACGGCGGGTCCTCCGACTCGTGCAAAAACTATTTTTCGCAATGAATGGTGTGATACACATTCCTAGCTGCCCAAAACACTTTTGAGTGGTTTCGAGCGGTTTCGTTTTCGCACCACACAAGAATACCGCGGGTCCACGTACTCATGTAAAAACTATGCAACCAACGGTGCGATACCTATTCCTAGATGGCCAAAAACACTTTTGAGTGGTTTTGAGCGATTTCGTTGTCGCACCACACAAACATTTCGGCTGGCCCACTGATTTGTGTAAAAACTATGCAATCAACGGTGCGATACCTATTCCTAAATGGCCAAAGACACTTTTAAGTGGTTTCGGGCGGTTTCATTCTTTCACCACACAAACTTTTCGGCAGGCCCACTGACTCGTGTAAAAACTATCTTTCCCACCCAATGGTGAGAAACACATTCCTAAATGCCCCAAAACACTTTTGAGTGGTTTCAAGTGGTTTCGTTTTCGCACCACACAAACTTACGGCGGGCCCACCTTCTCGAGTTGTGCGGAACACATTCCTAGATGCCCAATACTTTTGAGAGGTTTCGAGCGGTTTCTTTCTCGCACCACACAAACATTCCGGCGGGCCCACCAACTTGTGTAAAAACTATTTTTCCCAACCAACGGTACGATACCTATTCCTAGATGCCCAAAAACACTTTTGAGTGGGTTCGAGCGGTTTCGTTGTCGCACCACACAAACATTCCGACGGGCCCACCGACTTGTGTAAAAACTATGCAACCAACGGTGCAATACCTATTCTTAGATGGCCAAAAATACTTTTGAGTCGTTTCGAGCGGTTTTGTTCTCGCACCACACAAACTTTCCGCCGGGCCCACCGACTCATGTAAAAACTATTTTTCCCACCCAATGGTGGGAAACACATTCCTAAATGCCCAAAAACACTTTTAACTGGTTTCGAGTAGTTTCGTTTTCGCATCACACAAACTTACGGCGGGCCCACCTTCTCGAGTAAAAACAATTTTTGACAACCAGTTGAGCGAACCACATTCCTAGATGCCCAACACTTTTGAGAGGTTTCGAGCGGTTTCATTCTCGCACCACAAAAACATTCCGGCGGGTCCACCGACTCGTGTAAAAACTATTTTTCCCACCGAATGGTGGGAAACACATTCCTAAATGCCCAAAAACACTTTTGACTGGTTTCGAGTGGATTCGTTTTCGCACCACACAAACTTACGGCGGGGCTACCGACAAGTGCAAAAACTATTTTTCGCCACCGATTATTTTGAGTGGTTTCAAGCGGTTTCACTATCACACCACACAAACTTACGGCGGGCCCACCGACTCATGTAAAAACTATTTTTCGCAACTAACGCTGCGATACCTATTCCTAGATAGCTAAAAACACGTTTGAGTGGTTTCGAGCGGTTTCGTTTTCGCACCACACAAACTTACGGCGGGTCTACCGACTCGCCCAAAACTATATTTCGCAACTAACGGTGCGATACCTATTCCTAGATGCCCAAAAACACTTATGAGTGGTTTCGAGTGGTTTTGTTTTCGCACCACACAAACATACGGTAGGTCTACCGACTAGTGTAAAAACTATTTTTCACAATCATTGGTGCAAAACACATTCCTAGATGCATAAAAATACTTTTTAGTGGTTTCGAGCGGGTTCGTTCTCGCACCACGCAAACATTCCGGCGAGCCCCGCGACTCGTGGAAAAACTATTTTTCACAATCAATGATGCGAAACACATTCCTAGATGCCCAAAAACACTTTTGAGTGGATTCGAGCGGGTTCCTTCTCGCACCACACAAACATTCTGGCGAGCCCTCCGACTCGTGTAGAAACTATTTTTCGCCACCAATGGTGCGAAACACTTTTGATTGGTTTCGAGCGATTTCGCTTTCACAAACTTACGACGGGACTACCGGCTAGTGCCAAAACTATTTTTCGCCACCAATTGTTTTGAGTGGTTTCAAGCGGTTTCGCTATTTCACACCACACAAACTTATGGCGAGCCTACCGACTCGTCCAAAAACTATTTTTCGCAACCAATGGTGCGATACACATTCCTAGATGCCCAAAAACACTTTTGAGTGGTTTCGAGCGGTTTCGCTTTCGCGCCACACAAACTTACGGCGAGCCTACCGACACGTGCAAAAACTATTTTTCGCAATCAATGGGGCGATACTTATTCCTAGATGCCCAAAAACACTTTTGAGTGGTTTCGTGCGATTTCATTGTCCCACCACACAAACATTTCGGCGGGCCCACCGACTCGTGTAAAAACTATGCCACCAACGGTGCGATACCTATTACTAGATGGCCAAAAACACTTTTGAGTGGTTTCGAGCGGTTTTATTTTCGCACCACACAAACTTACGGCGGGCCCACCTTCTTGAGTAAACACTATTTTTCGCAATCAATGTTGCGATACAGATTCTTAGACTCCCAAAAACACTTTGGAGTGGTTTCGAGCGGATTCGTTTTTGCACCACACAAACATACGGCAGGTCCACCGACTAGTGTAAAAACTATTTTTATAAATCAATGGTGCGAAACACATTCCTACATGCCCGAAAACACTTTTTAGTGGTTTCGAACGGGTTCGTTCTCGCACCACACAAACTTTTCAGCGGGCCCACCGACTCGTGTAAAAACTATTTTTCGCCATCAATGGTGAGAAACACATTCCTAGATGCGCAAAAATACTTTTTATTGGTTTCAAGCGATTTCGTTTTCGCACCTCACAAACTTATAACGGGCCTACCGACTGGTGCAAAAACTATTTTTCGCCACCAATGGTTTTCAGTGGTTTCAAGCGGTTTCGCTTTCACAGCACACAAACTTACGGCGAGCCTACCGACTCGTCCAAAAACTATTTTTCGCAACCAATGGTGCGATACACATTCCTAGATGCCTAAAAACACTTTTGAGTGGTTTCGAGCGGTTTCGCGAAACATTCCTAAATGCCCAAATACACTTTTGAGTGGTTTCGAGCGGTTTCGTTTTTGCACCACACAAACTTACGGCGGGCCCACCTTCTTGAGTAAACACTATTTTTCGCAATCAATGGTGCGATACAGATTCCTAGACTATCAAAAACACTTTTGAGTGGTTTCGAGCGGTTTCGTTGTCGCACCACTCCAACATTTCGACGAGCCCACAAACTCGTGTAAAAACTATGCAACCAATGGTGCGATACCTATTCCTAGATGGCCAAAAACACTTTTGGGTGGTTTTGAGCGGTTTCGTTCTCGCACCACACAAACTTTTCGGCGGGCCCACCGACTCGTGTAAAAAACTATTTTTCGCAATCAATGGTGAGAAACACATTCCTAGATGCCCAAAAACACTTTTGATTGGTTTCAAGCGATTTCGTTTTCGCACCTCACAAACTTACGACGGGCCTTCCGACTGGTGCAAAAACTATTTTTCACCACCAATGGTTTTGAGTGGTTTCAAGCTGTTTCGCTTTCACACCACACAAACTTACGGCGAGCCTACCGACTCGTCCAAAAACTATTTTTCGCAACCAATGGTGCGATACACATTCCTATATGCCCAAAAACACTTTTGAGTGGCTTCGAGTGATTTCGCTTTCGCACCACACAAACTTACCGCAGGTCCACCAACTTGTGTAAAAACTATTTTTCGCAACCAGCGGTGCGATACACATTCCTAGATCCCCAAATACACTTTTGCGTGGCTTCGAGCGGTTTCGCTTTCACACCTCACAAACTTACGGCGGGCCTACCGACTAGTGCAAAACATATTTTTCGCCATCAATCGTGCGATACACATTTCTAGCTGCCCAAAAACACTTTTGAGTGGTCTCGAGCTGTTTCGTTTTCGCACCACGCAAACATTCCGGCGGGCCCACCGACTCGTGTAAAAACTGTGCAACCAACGGTGCGATACCTATTACTAGATGGCCATAAACACTTTTGAGTGGTTTCGAGCGGTTTCATTCTCGCACCACACAAACTTTCCTGCGGGCCCACCGACTCGTGTAAAAACTATTTTTCGCACCCAATGGTGAGAAACACATTCCTAAATGCCCAAAAACACTTTTGAGTGGTTTCGAGCGGTTTTCGCTTTCGCACCACACAAACTTACGGCGGGCCCACCTTCTTGAGTGAACAAATTCCTTGATGCCCAATAACACTTTTGAGTGGTTTCGAGCGGCTTCGCTTTCGCACCTCACAAACTTACGGCGGGCCTACCGACTCATGCAAAACATATTTTTCGCAATCAATGTTGCGATACACATTCCTAGATGCCTGATACGGGGCAACGGAGTTTGGCCCGATCCTTAGGACGTAGGATTGAAGGGTTACTGGACCCGTGCAACCTGATGAATGACACCGCCAACCACCGTCTTGGTCACGGCAACCTACGGCACTCGATTCACCCAACCACACGCTTCGATCCTTTTTGTTTACTCACTCACGTGGAGTAAACGTGTTCTTGCAATTAGCAAAGCAAACCGCAAGAACAACGGAGCAAGACACTCAAATCAATTCCTGTTTCTATGGGGGGTGGAGTAGTATCACACACAAACCCTAGAACAAGAATTCTATATTTCAAAGTGTCAAAATCTGATTTACATTGGAGGTGGGCTGCCCTTTATATAGGCTTATAAGGGCGGTTGCTACAGTGCGACGATGGAGCTACAGTGCCATGTCGGCGCTAAAGTACGTCGGCTGCTACAGTGCCATGTCGGTGCTACAGTACATGCCCAGGTACATTGCATGCTTGAACTTGAAGCTAGCTAGCTTTTACATGTAGCAAAATTTTAGTGCAATTTTACCTCTAAAATATCTAGCCTAATATATATTGTATACTAATGTTGCAAGCGAGCAAAACTCAAGTTGATCTCTTTTCCAAATATCAATCCATCTTGCTCTTTATTCCCTTCTCTTATTCTTTGAATCTGATAACAAGTAAAATTGGTGCATTAGGTAGTAATCCACTCTCACTAAAATTAGTATCTTTTAGGAGAAGATTCTCCTGGTGTTTTAATTCTCTTGCTCTTGCACGCGTGATTGGTCCTGTTGGTGTGGGTGTGTTAGTGACGTCTTCATCAATGCCCAAAAACGTTTTTGAGTGGTTTCGAGCGGTTTCATTTTCGCATCATACAAACATATGGCAGGTCCACCGACTAGTGTAAAAACTATTTTTCACAATCAATGGTGCGAAACACATTCCTACATTGCCAAAAACACTTTTTAGTGGTTTCGAACGGGTTCGTTCTCGCACCACACAAACCTTTCGGTGGTCCCACCGACTCGTGTAAAAACTATTTTTTTTCGCAATCAATGGTGAGAAACACATTCCTAGATGCCCAAAAACACTTTTGATTAGTTTCAAGCAATTTCGGTTTCGCACCGAACAAACTTACGACGGTCCTACTAACTGGTGCAAAAACTACTTTTCGCCACCAATGCTTTTGAGTGGTTTCAAGCAGTTTCGCTTTCACACCACACAAACTTACGGCGAGCCTACCGACTCGTCCAAAAACTATTTTTCGCAACCAATGGTGCGATACACATTCCTAGATGTCCCAAAACACTTTTGCGTGGTTTCGAGCGGTTTCGCTTTCGCAGCACAAAAAATTACGACGGGTCCACCGACTGGTGCCAAAACTATTTTTCGCCACCAATTGTTTTGAGTGGTTTCAAGCGGTTTCGCTTTCACACCACGTAAACTTACGGCGAGCCTACCGACTCGGCCAAAAACTATTTTTCGCAACCAATGGTGCGATACACATTCCTAGATGCCGAAAAACACTTTTGAGTTGTTTCGAGCGGTTTTCTTTTCGCACCTCACGAACTTACGGCGGGCCTACCGACTCGTGCAAAAACTATTTTTCGCAATCACTGGTGCGATACACATTCCTAGATGCCCAAAAATACTTTTGAGTGGTTTCGAGCGATTTCGCTTTCGCACCACACAAACTTACGACGGGTCCACCATCTTGTGTAAAAACAATTTTTCGCAACCAACGGTGCGATACCAATTTCTAGATGCCCCAAAACACTTTTGAGTGGTTTCAAGCGGTTTCGTTGTCCCACCACACAAACATTCCGGCGGGCCCACCGACTCGTGTAAAAACTATGCAACCAACGGTGCGATTCCTATTACTTAGATGGCCAAAAACAGTTTTGTGTGGTTTCGAGCGGTTTCATTCTCGCACCACACAAACTTTTCAGCGGGCCCACGGACTCGTGTAAAAACTATTTTTCGCACCCAATGGTGAGAAACACATTCCTAAATGCCCAAAAACACTTTTGGGTGGTTTCGAGCGGTTTCGCTTTCGCACCACACAAACTTACGGCGGGTCCACCATCTTGTGTAAAAACAATTTTTCGCAAGCAACGGTGCGATACCTATTCCTAGATGCCCAAAAACACTTTTGAGTGGTTTCGAGCGGTTTCATTCTTGCGTCACACAAACTTTTCGGTGGGCCCACCGACTCGTGTAAACAATATTTTTCCCACCCAATGGTGAGAAACACATTCCTAAATGCCCCAAAACACTTTTGAGTGGTTTCAAGCGGTTTCGTTTTCGCACCTCACAAACTTACGGCGGGCCCACTGACTCGTGCAAAAACTATTTTTTGCAACCAACGGTGCGATACACATTCCTAGATGCCCAAAAACACTTTTGCGTGGTTTTGAGCGGTTTCGCTTTCGCACCTCACAAAATACGGCCGGCCGACCGACTCATGCAATACATATTTTTCGCAATCAATGGTGCGATACACATTTCTAGATGGCCCAAAAATACTTTTTAGTGGTTTTGAGCGGTTTCGTTTTCGCACCACACAAACATTCCGGCGGGCCCACCGACTCGTGTAAAAACTATGCAACCAACGGTGCGATACCTATTACTAGATGGCCAAAAACACTTTTGAGTGGTTTCGAGAGGTTTAATTCTTGCACCACACAAACTTTCCTGCGGGCCCACCGAGTCGTGTAAAAATTATTTTTCGCACCCAATGGTGAGAAACACATTCCTAAATGCCCAAAAACACTTTCGAGTGGTTTCGAGTGGTTTCGTTTTCGCTACCACACAAACTCTACGGCGGGCCCACCTTCTTGAGTAAACAAATTCCTAGATGCCGAAAAACACTTTTGAGTGGTTTCGAGCGGTTTCGCTTTCGCACCTCACAAACTTACAGCGGGGCTACCGACTCGTGCAAAACATATTTGTCGCAATAAATGGTGCGTTACACATTCCTAGATGCCGAAAAACACTTTTGAGTGGTTTCGAGCGGTTTCGTTTTCGCACCACACAAACATACGACAGGTCCACCGACTAGTGTAAAAACTATTTTTCACAATCAATGGTGCGAAACACATTCCTACATGCCCAAAAATACTTTTTAGTGGTTTCGAGTGGTTTCGTTTTCGCACCACAAAAACATTCCGGCGGGCCCACCGACTTGTGTAAAAACTATGCAACCAACGGTGCGATACCTATTACTAGATGGCCAAAAAACACTTTCAAGTGGTTTTGAGCGGTTTCATTCTCGCACCACACAAAGTTTCCTGCGGGCCCACCGACTCGTGTAAAAACAATGCAACCAACGATGCGATACCTATTACTAGATGGCCGAAAAACACTTTTGAGTGGTTTCGAGCCGTTTCATTCTCGCACCACACAAACTTTCCTGCGGGCCCACCGACTCGTGTAAAAACTATTTTTCGCACCCAATGGTGAGAAACACATTCCTAAATGCCCAAAAACACTTTTGAGTGGTTTCGAGCGGTTTCGTTTTCACCCCACACAAACTTACGGCGGACCCACCTTCTTGAGTAAACAAATTCCTAGATGCCCAAAAACACTTTTGAGTGGTTACGAGCGGTTTTGCTTTCGCACCTCACAAACTTACGGCGGGCCTACCGACTCGTGCAAAAACATATTTTTCGCAATCAATGGTGCGATACACATTCCTAGATGCCCAAAAACACTTTTGAGTGGTTTCGGAGCGTTTTCGCTTTCGCACCACACAAACTTACGGCAGGTCCACCGACTTGTGTAAAAACTATTTTTTGCAACCAACGGTGCGATACACATTCCTAGATGCCCAAAAACACTTTTAGTGGTTTCGAGCGGTTTCGCTTCTCGCACCACACAAACTTACGGCCGCCCTACCGACTCGTGCAAAACATATTTTTCGCAATCAATGGTGAGATACACATTTCTAGATGCCCAAAAACACTTTTGAGTGGTTTCGAGCGGTTTTGTTTTCACCCCACACAAACTTACGGCGGGCCCACCTTCTTGAGTAAACAAATTCCTAGATGCCCAAAAAACACTTTTGATTGGTTTCGAGCGGTTTTGCTTTCGCACCTCACAAACTTACGGCGGGCCTACCGACTCGTGCAAAAACATATTTTTCGCAATCAATGGTGCGATACACATTCCTAGATGCCAAAAAACACTTTTGAGTGGTTTCGAGCGGTTTCGTTTTCGCACCACACAAACATACGGCAGGTCCCCCGACTAGTGTAAAAAACAATTTTTCACAATCAATGGTGCGAAACACATTCCTACATGCCCAAAAACACTTTTTAGTGGTTTCAAGCGATTTCGTTTTCGCTTCGCGCAAACTTACGGCGGTCCTAACCGACTGGTGCAAAAACTATTTTTCGCCACCAATGGTTTTGGAGTGGTTTCAAGCGGTTTCGCTTGCACACCACACAAACTTACGGCGAGCCTACCGACTCGTCCAAAAACTATTTTTCGCAAGCAATGTTGCGATACACATTCCAAGATGCCCCAAAACACTTTTGAGTGGTTTCGAGCGGTTTCGCTTTCGCACCACACAAACTTATGGCGGGCCCACCGACTTGTGTAAAATCTATTTTTTGCTACCAACGGTGCGATACACATTCCTAGATGCCCAAAAACACTTTTGTGTGGTTTCGAGCGGTTTCGCTTTCGCACCTCACAAACTTACGGCCGCCTACCGACTCGTGCAAAACATATTTTTCGCAATCAATGGTGCGATACACATTTCTAGATGCACAAAAACACTTTTGAGTGGTTTCGAGCGGTTTTGTTTTCACCCCACACAAACTTACGGCGGGCCCACCTTCTTGAGTAAAAAACTATTTTTCACAATCAATGGTGCGAAACACATTCCTACATGCCCAAAAACACTTTTTAGTGGTTTCGAACGGGTTCGTTCTCGCACCACACAAACTTTTCGGCGAGCCCACCGACTCGTGTAAAAACTATTTTTCGCAATCAATGGTGAGAAACACATTCCTAGATGCCCAAAAACACTTTTGATTGGTTTCAAGCGATTTCGTTTTCGCTCCTCACAAACTTACGGCGGTCCTACCGACTGGTGCAAAAACTATTTTTCGCCACCAATGGTTTTGAGTGGTTTCAAGCGATTCCGCTTTCACACCACACAAACTTACCGCGAGCCTACCGACTCGTCCAAAAACTATTTTTCACAACCAATGGTGCGATACACATTCCTAGATGCCCAAAAACACTTTTGAGTGGTTTCGAGCGGTTTCGCTTTCGCACCACACAAACTTACGGTGGGCGTACCGACCTGTGGAAAAACCTATTTTTCACAATCAATGTGCGATACACATTCCTAGATGAACAAAAACACTTTTGGGTGGTTTCGAGCGGTTTCGTTTTCGCACCTCACAAACTTACGGCCGGCCTACCGACTCGTGCAAAACATATTTTTCGCAATCAATGGTGCGATACACATTTCTAGATGCCCAAAAACACTTTTGGGTGGTTTCGAGCGGTTTCGTTTTCGCACCACACAAACATTCCGGCGGGCCCACCGACTCGTGTAAAAACTATGCAACCAACGGTGCGACACCTATTACTAGATGGCCAAAAACACTTTTGAGTGGTTTCGAGCGGTTTCATTCTCGCACCACACAAACTTTTCTGCGGGCCCACCGACTCGTGTAAAAACTATGCAACCAACGGTGCGACACCTATTACTAGATGGCCGAAAACACTTTTGAGTGGTTTTGAGCGGTTTCGCTTTCGCACCACACGAACTTACGACGGGTCCACCGACTTGTGTAAAAACTATTTTTTACAATCAATGGTGCGATACACATTTCTAGATGCCCAAAAACACTTTTGAGTGGTTTCGAGCAGTTTCGTTTTCGCACCATACAAACTTACGGCGGGCCCACCTTCTTGAGTAAACAATTTCCTATATGGCCAAACACACTTTTGAGTGGTTTCGAGCGGTTTCGTTTTCGCACCTCACAAAATTACGACCTGCATACCGACTTGTGCAAAACATATTTTTCGCAGTCAATGGTGCGATACACATTCCTAGATGCCCAAAAACACTTTTGTGTGGTTTCGAGCAGTTTCGTTTTCGCACCTCACAAAATTACGACCGGCCTACCGACTTGTGCAAAACATATTTTTCGCAATCAATGGTGCGATACACATTTCTAGATGCCCAAAAACACTTTTGAGTGGTTTCGAGCGGTTTCGTTTTCGCACCACACAAACATTCCGGCGGGCCCACCTTCCTGAGTAAACAATTTCCTATATGCCCAAAAACACTTTTGAGTGGTTTCGAGCGGTTTCGCTTTCGCACCTCACAAACTTACGGCGGGCCTACCGACTCGTGCAAAACATATTTTTCGCAATCAATTGTGCGTTACACATTCCTTGATGCCCAAAAACACTTTTGAGTGGTTTCGAGGGGTTTCCCTTTTGCACCACACAAACTTACGGCGGGCCTACCGACTCGTGCAAAAACCTATTTTTCACAATCAATGTGCGATACACATTCCTAGATGCCCAAAAGCACTTTTGTGTGGTTTCGAGCGGTTTCGTTTTCGCACCTCACAAAATTACGGCCGGCCTACCGACTCGTGCAAAACATATTTTTCGCAATCAATGGTGCGATACACTATGCCCAAAAACACTTTTCAGTGGTTTCGAGCGGTTTCGTTTTCGCACCACACGAACATTCCGGCGGGCCCACCGACTCGTGTAAAAACTATGCAACCAACGGTGCGACACCTATTACTAGATGGCCGAAAACACTTTTGAGTGGTTTCGAGCGATTTCATTCTCGCACCACACAAACTTTCCTACGGGCCCACCGACTCGGGTAAAAACTATTTTTCGCACCCAATTGTGAGAAACACTTTCCTAAATGCCCAAAAACACTTTTGAGTGGTTTCGAGCGGTTTCGTTTTCACCCCACACAAACTTACGGCGGGCCCACCTTCTTGAGTAAACAAATTGCTAGATGCCCAAAAACACTTTTGAGTGGTTTCGAGCGGATTCGCTTTCGCACCTCACAAACTTACGGCGGGCCTACCGACTCGTGTAAAACATATTTTTCGCAATCAATGGTGCGATACACATTCCTAGATGCCCAAAAACACTTTTGAGTAGTTTCAAGCGGTTTTGTTTTCGCACCACAAAAACATACGGCAGGTCCACCGACTAGTGTAAAAACTATTTTTCACAATCAATGGTGCGAAACACATTCCAACATGCCCAAAAATACTTTTTAATGGTTTCGAATGGGTTCGTTCTCGCACCACACAAACTTTTCGGCAGGCCAACCGACTCGTGTAAAAACTATTTTTCGCAATCAATGGTGAGAAACACATTCCTAGATGCCCAAAAACATTTTTGAGTGGTTTCAAGCGGTTTCGCTTGCACACCTCACAAACTTACGGCCGGCCTACCGACTCGTGCAAAACATATTTTTCGCAATCAATGGTGCAATACACATTTCTAGATGCCCAAAAACACTTTTGAGTGGTTTCGAGCGGTTTCGTTTTCGCACCACACAAACATTCCGGCGGGCCCACCGACTCGTGTAAAAACTATGCAACCAACGGTGCGATACCTATTACTAGATGGCCAAAAACACTTTTGAGTGGTTTCGAGCGATTTCATTCTCGCACCACACAAACTTTCCTGCGGGCCCACCAACTCGTGTAAAAATTATTTTTCGCACCAAATGGTGAGAAACACATTCCTATTTTTCGCCGCCAATGGTTTTGAGTGGTTTCAAGCGATTCCGCTTTCACACCACACAAACTTACGACGGGCCTACCGACTCGTGCAAAAACCTATTTTTCACAATCAATGTGCGATACACATTCCTAGATGCCCAAAAACACTTTTGAGTGGTTTCGAGGGGTTTCCCTTTCGCACCACACAAACTTACAGCGGGCCTACCGACTCGTGCAAAAACCTATTTTTCACAATCAATGTGCGATACACATTCCTAGATGCCCAAAAACACTTTTGAGTGGTTTCGAGCGGTTTCGTTTTCCCACCTCACAAACTTATGGCCGGCCTACCGACTCGTGCAAAACATATTTTTTGTAATCAATGGTGCGATACACATTTCTAGATGCCCGAAAACACTTTTGAGTGGTTTCGAGCGGTTTCGTTTTCGCACCACACAAACATTGCGGCGGGCCCACCGACACATGTAAAAACTATGCAACCAACGATGCGATACCTATTACTAGATGGCCAAAAACACTTTCGAGTGGATTCGAGCGGTTTCATTCTCGCACCACACAAACTTTCCTGCGGGCCCACCGACTCGGGTAAAAATTATTTTTCGCACACAATGGTGAGAAACACATTTCAAAATGCCCAAAAACACTTTTGAGTGGTTTCGAGCGGTTTCGTTTTCGCCCCACACAAACTTACGGCGGGCCCACCATCTTGAGTAAACAAATTCCTAGATGCCCAAAAACACTTTTGAATGGTTTCGAGCGGTTTCGTTTTCGCACCACACAAACATTGCGGCGGGCCCACCGACACATGTAAAAACTATGCAACCAACGGTGCGATACCTATTACTAGATGGCCAAAAACACTTTCGAGTGGATTCGAGCGGTTTCATGCTCGCACCACACAAACTTTCCTGCGGGCCCACCAACTCGGGAAAAAATTATTTTTCGCACCCAATGGTGAGAAACACATTCCTAAAGACCCAAAAACACTTTTGAGCGGTTTCGAGCGGTTTCGTTTTCGCACCACACAAACTTACGACGGGCCTACCGACTGGTGCAAAAACTATTTTTCGCCGCCAATGGTTTTGAGTGGATTCAAGCGGTTTCGCTTGCACACCACACAAAGTTACAGCGAGCCTACGGACTCGTCCAAAAACTATTTTTCGCAACCAATGCTGCGATACACATTCCTAGATGCCCCAAAACACTTTTGAGTGGTTTCGAGCGGTTTCGCTTTCGCACCACACAAACTTGCGGCGGGTCCACCGACATGTGTAAAATCTATGTTTTGCAACCAACGGTGCGATACACATTCCTAGATGACCAAAAACACTTTTGCGTGGTTTTGAGCGATTTCGCTTTCGCACCTCACAAACTTACGGCCGGCCTACTGACTCGTGCAAAGCATATTTTTCGCAATCAATGGTGCGATACACATTTCTTGATGCCCAAAAACACTTTTGAGTGGTTTCGAGCGGTTTCGTTTTCGCACCACACAAACTTTCCGGCGGGCCCACCGACTCGTGTAAAAACTATGCAACCAACGATGCGATACCTATTACTAGATGGCCAAAAACACTTTTGAGTGGTTTCGAGCGGTTTCATTCTTGCACCACACAAACTTTCCTGCGGGCCCACCGACTCGTGTAAAAATTATTTTTCGCACCCAATGGTGAGAAACACATTCCTAAATGCCCAAAAACACTTTTGAGTGGTTTCGAGCGGTTTCGTTTTCGCACCACACAAACTTACGGCGGGCCTACCTTCTTGAGTAAACAAATTCCTAGATGCCCAAAAACACTTTTGAGTGGTTTCGAGCGGTTTCGCTTTCGCACCTCACAAACATACGGTGGGCCTACCGACTCGTGCAAAACATATTTTTCGCAATAAATGGTGCGTTACACATTCCTAGATGCCCAAAAACACTTTTGAGTGGTTTCGAGCGGATTCGTTTTCGCACCACACAAACATACGGCAGGTCCCCCGACTAGTGTAAAAACTATTTTTCACAATCAATGGTGCGAACCGCATTCCTACATACCCAAAAACACTTTGTAGTGGTTTCGAGCGGTTTCGTTTTCGCACCACACAAACATTCCGGCGGGCCCACCGACTCGTGTAAAAACTATGCAACCAACGGTGCGATACCTATTACTAGATGGCCAAAAACACTTTCGAGTGGTTTGGAGCGGTTTCATTCTCGCACCACACAAACTTTCCTGCGAGCCCACCGACTCGTGTAAAAACTATTTTTCGCACCCAATGGTGAGAAACACATTCCTAAATGCCCAAAAACACTTTTGAGTGGTTTCGAGCGGTTTCGTTTTCACCCCACACAAACATACGGCGGTCCCACCTTCTCAAGTAAACAAATTCTTAGATGCCCAAAAACACTTTTGAGTGGTTTCGAGCGGTTTCGCTTTCGCACCTCACAAACATACCTACCGACTCGTGCAAAACATATTTTTCGCAATCAATGGTGCGATAGACATTCCTAGATGCCCAAAAACACTTTTGAGTGGTTTCGAGTGGTTTCGTTTTCGCACCACACAAACATACGGCAGGTCCCCCGACTAGTGTAAAAAACTATTTTTCATAATCAATGGTGCGAACCGCATTCGTACATGCCCAAAAACACTTTTTAGTGGTTTCGAGCGGTTTCGTTTTCGCGCCACACAAACATTCCGGCGGGCCCCCCGACTTGTGTAAAAACTATGCAACCAACGGTGCGATACCTATTACTAGATGGCCGAAAACACTTTCGAGTGGTTTTGAGCGGTTTCATTCTCGCTCCACACAAACTTTCCTGCGGGCCCACCGACTCGTGTAAAAACTATTTTTCGGATCCAATGGAGAGAAACACATTCCTAAATGCCCAAAAACACTTTTGAGTGGTTTCGAGCGGTTTCGTTTAAACCCCACACAAAATACGGCGGGCCCACCTTCTTGAGTAAACAAATTCCTAGATGCCCAAAAAACACTTTTGAGTGGTTACGAGCGGTTTTGCTTTCGCACCTCACAAACTTACGACGGGCTTACCGACTCGTGCAAAACATATTTTTCGCAATCAATGGTGCAATACACATTCCTAGATGTCAAAAAACACTTTTGAGTGGTTTCGAACGGTTTCGCTTTATCACCACACAAACTTACGGCGGTTCCACCGACTTGTGTAAAAACTATTTTTTGCAACCAACGGTGCGATACACATTCCTAGATGCCCAAAAACACTTTTGCGTGGTTTTGAGCGGTTTCGCTTTCGCACCTCACAAACATACGGCTGGCCGACCGACTCATGCAATACATATTTTTCGCAATCAATGGTGCGATACACATTTCTAGATGCCCAAAAGTACTTTTTAGTGGTTTTGAGCGGTTTCGTTTTCGCACCACACAAACATTCCGGTGGGCCCACCGACTCGTGTAAAAACTATGCAACCAACGGTGCGATACCAATTACTAGATGGCCAAAAACACTTTTGAGTGGTTTCGAGAGGTTTAATTCTTGCACCACACAAACTTTCCTGCGGGCCCACCGAGTCATGTAAAAATTATTTTTCGCACCCAATGGTGAGAAACACATTCCTAATTGCCCAAAAACACTTTCGAGTGGTTTCGAGTGGTTTCGTTTTCGTACCACACAAACCTACGGCGGGCCCACCTTCTTGAGTAAACAAATTCCTAGATGCCGAAAAACACTTTTGAGTGGTTTCAAGCGGTTTCGCTTTCGCACCTCACAAACTTACAGCGGGGCTACCGACTCGTGCAAAACATATTTGTCGCAATAAATGGTGCGTTACACATTCCTAGATGCCGAAAAACACTTTTGAGTGGTTTCGAGCGGTTTCGTTTTCGCACCACACAAACATACGACAGGTCCACCGACTAGTGTAAAAACTATTTTTCACAATCAATGGTGCGAAACACATTCCTACATGCCCAAAAATACTTTTTAGTGGTTTCGAGTGGTTTCGTTTTCGCACCACAAAAACATTCCGGCGGGCCCACCGACTTGTGTAAAAACTATGCAACCAACGGTGCGATACCTATTACTAGATGGCCAAAAAGACTTTCAAGTGGTTTTGAGCGGTTTCATTCTCGCACCACACAAAGTTTCCTGCGGGCCCACCGACTCGTGTAAAAACAATGCAACCAACGATGCGATACCTATTAGTAGATGGCCGAAAACACTTTTGAGTGGTTTCGAGCCGTTTCATTCTCGCACCACACAAACTTTCCTGCGGGCCCACCGACTCGTGTAAAAACTATTTTTCGCACCCAATGGTGAGAAACACATTCCTAAATGCCCAAAAACACTTTTGAGTGGTTTCGAGCGGTTTCGTTTTCACCCCACACAAACTTACGGCGGACCCACCTTCTTGAGTAAACAAATTCCTAGATGCCCAAAAACACTTTTGAGTGGTTACGAGCGGTTTTGCTTTCGCACCTCACAAACTTACGGCGGGCCTACCGACTCTTGCAAAACATATTTTTCGCAATCAATGGTGCGATACATATTCCTAGATGCCAAAAAACATTTTTGAGTGGTTTCGAGCGGTTTCGTTTTCGCACCACACAAACATACGGCAGGTCCCCCGACTAGTGTAAAAACTATTTTTCACAATCAATGGTGCGAAACACATTCCTACATGCCCAAAAATACTTTTTAGTGGTTTCGAACGGGTTCGTTCTCGCACCACACAAACTTTCCTGCGGGCCCACCGACTCGTGTAAAAATTATTTTTCGCACCCAATGGAGAGAAACACATTCCTAAATGCCCAAAAACACTTTTGAGTGCTTGCGAGCGGTTTCGTTTTCGTACCACACAAACTTACGGCGGGCCCACCTTCTTGAGTAAACAAATACCTAGATGCCGAAAAACACTTTTGAGTGGTTTCGAGCGGTTTCGCTTTCGCACCTCACAAACTTACGGCGGGCCTACCGACTCGTGCAAAACATATTTTTCGCAATCAATGTTGTGTTACACATTCCTAGATGCCGAAAAACACTTTTGAGTGGTTTCGAGCGGTTTCGTTTTCGCACCACACAAACATACGACAGGTCCACCGACTGGTGTAAAAACTATTTTTCCCAATCAATGGTACGAAACACATTCCTAGATGCCCAAAAACTGTTTTTAGTGGTTTCGAACGGGTTCGTTCTCGCACCACACAAACATTCTGGCAGGCCCACCGACTCGTGTAAAAAGTATTTTTCGCAACCAATGGTGCGAAACACATTCCTAGATGCCCAAAAACACTTTTGATTGGTTTCAAGCGATTTCGTTTTCACACCTCACAAACTTATGACGGGCCTACAGACTGGTGCAAAAACGATTTTTCGCCTCCAATGGTTTTGAGTGGTTTCAAGCGATTCTGCTTTCACACCACACAAACTTACCGCGAGCCTACCGACTCGTCGAAAAACTATTTTTCGCAACCAATGGTGCGATACACATTCTTAGATGCCCAAAAACACTTTTGAATGGTTTCGAGGGGTTTCCCTTTTGCACCACACAAACTTACGGCGGTCCTACCGACTCGTGCAAAAACCAATTTTTCACAATCAATGTGCGATACACATTCCTAGATGCCCAAAAACACTTTTGAGTGGTTTTGAGCGGTTTCGTTTTCGCACCTCACAAACTTACGGCCGGCCTACCGACTCGTGCAAAACATATTTTTCGCAATCAATGGTGCGATACACATTTCTAGATGCCCAAAAACACCTTTGAGTGGTTTCGAGCGGTTTCGTTTTCGCACCACACAAACATTCCGGCGGGCCCACCGACTCGTGTAAAAACTATGCAACCAACGGTGCGATACCTATTACAAGATGGCGAAAAACACTTTTGAGTGGTTTCGAGCGGTTTCATTCTCGCACCACACAAACTTTCCTACGGGCCCACCGACTCGTGTAAAAACTATTTTTCGCACCCAATGGTGAGATACACATTCCTAAATGCCCAAAAACACTTTTGAGTGGTTTCGAGCGGTTTCGTTTTCACCCCACACAAACTTACGGCGGGCCCACCTTCTTGAGTAAACAAATTCCAAGATGCCCAAAAACACTTTTGAGTGGTTTCGAGCGAACTCGCTTTCGCACCTCACAAACTTACGGCGGGCCTACCGACTCGTGCAAAACATCTTTTTCGCAATCAATGGTGCGATACACATTCCTAGATGCCCAAAAACACTTTTGAGTGGTTTCGAGCGGTTTCGTTTTCACACCGCACAAACATACGGTCCACCAACTAGTGTAAAAAACTATTTTTCACAATCAATGGTGCGAAACACATTCCTACATGCCCAAAAATAATTTTTAGTGGTTTCGAACGGGTTCGTTCTCACACCACACAAACTTTTCGGCGGGCCCACAGACTCGTGTAAAAACTATTTTTCGCAATCAATGGTGAGAAACACAATCCTAGAAGCCCAAAAACACTTTTGACTGGTTTCAAGCGATTTCGTTTTCGCTCCTCACAAACTTACGGCGGTCCTACGGACTGGTGCAAAAACAATTTTTCGCCACCAATGGTTTTGAGTGGTTTCGAGGGGTTTCCCTTTCGCACCACACAAACTTACGGCGGGCCAACCGACTCGTGGAAAAACCAATTTTTCACTGCATGCCCAAAAACACTTTTGAGTGGTTTCGAGCGGTTCCATTCTCGCACCACACAAACTTTCCTGCGGGCCAACCGACTCGTGTAAAAAATATTTTTCGTACCCAATGGTGACAAACACATTCCTAAAGGCCCAAAAACACTTTTGAGTGGTTTCGAGCGGTTTCATTCTCGCACCACACTAACTTTCCTGCGGGCCCACCGACTCGTGTAAAAACTATTTTTCGTACGCAATGGTGAGAAAACACATTCCTAAATGCCCAAAAACACCTTTGAGTGGTTTCGAGCGGTTTCGTTTTCACCCCACACAAACTTACGGCGGGCCCACCTTCTTGAGTAAACAAATTCCTAGATGCCCAAAAACACTTTTGAGTGGTTTCGAGCGGTTTCGCTTTCGCACCTCACAAACTTACGGCGGGCCTACCGACTCGTGCAAAACATATTTTTCGCAATCAATGGTGCGATACACATTCCTAGATGCCCAAAAACACTTTTGAGTGGTTTCGAGTGGTTTCGTTTTCGCACCACACAAACATACGGCAGGTCCACCGACTAGCGTAAAAAACTAGTTTTTCACAATCAATGGTGCGAAACACATTGCTACATGCCCAAAAACACTTTTTAGTGGTTTCGAACGGGTTCGTTCTCGCACCACACAAACTTTTCGGCGGGCCCACCGACATGTGTAAAAACTATTTTTCGCAATCAATGGTTAGAAACACATTCCTAGATGCCCAAAAACACTTTTGATTGGTTTCAAGCGATTTCGTTTTCGCTCCTCACAAACTTACGGCGGTCCTACCGACTGGTGCAAAAACTATTTTTTGCCACCAATGGTTTTGAGTGGTTTGCAGCGATTTCGCTTGCACACCACACAAACTTACAGCGAGCCTACCGACTCGTCCAAAAACTATTTTTCGTAACCAATGGTGTGATACACATTCCTAGATGCCCCAAAACACTTTTGCGTGGTTTTGAGCGGTTTCGCTTTCGCACATCACAAACTTACGGCCAGCCTACCGACTCGTGCAAAACATATTTTTCGCAATCAATGGTGCGATACACATTTCTAGATGCCCCAAAACACTTTTGAGTGGTTTCGAGCGGTTTCGTTTTCGCACCACACAAACATTCCGGAGGGCCCACCGACTCGTGTAAAAACTATGCTACCAACGGTGCTATACCTATTACTAGATGGCCATAAACACTTTTGAATGGTTTCGAGCGGTTTCATTCTCGCACCACACAAACTTTCCTGCGGGCGTACCGACACGTGTAAAAATTATTTTTCGCACCCAATGGAGAGAAACACATTCCTAAATGCCCCAAAACACTTTTGAGTGGATTCGAGCGGTTTCGTTTTCGCACGACACAAATTTACGGCGGGCCCACCTTCTTGAGTAAACAAATTCCTAGATGCCAAAAAACACTTTTGAGTGGTTTCGAGCGGTTTCGCTTTCGCACCTCACAAACTTTCCAGCGGGCCCACCGACTCTTGTAAAAACATTTTTTCGCAACCAACGGTGCGATACCTATTCCTAGATGCCCAAAAACACTTTGGAGTGGTTTCGAGCGGTGTCGTTCTCACACCACACAAACTTTCCGGTGGGACTACCGACTCGTGTAAAAACTATTTTTCGCAACCAATGGTGCAAAACTCATTCCTAGATGCCCAAAAACACTTTTGAGTGGTTTCGAGCGGTTTCGTTTTCGCACCACACAAACATACGACAGGTCCACCAACTAGTGTAAAAACTATTTTTCACAATCAATGGTGCGAAACACATTCCTACATGCCCAAAAACACTTTTTAGTGGTTTCGAACGGGTTCGTTCTCGCCCCACACAAACTTTTCGGCGGGCCCACCGACTCGTGTAAAAACTATTTTTCGCAATCAATGGTGAGAAACACATTCCTAGATGCCCAAAAACACTTTTTATTGGTTTCAAGCGATTTCGTTTTCGCTCCTCACAAACTTACGGCGGTCCTACGGACTGGTGCAAAAACAATTTTTCGCCACCAATGGTTTTGAGTGGTTTCGAGGGGTTTCCCTTTCGCACCACACAAACTTACGGCGGGCCAACCGACTCGTGGAAAAACCAATTTTTCACAATCAATGTGCGATACACATTCCTAGATGCCCAAAAACACTTTTGAGTGGTTTCGAGCGGTCTCGTTTTCGCACCTCACAAACTTACGGCCGGCCTACCGACTTGTGCAAAACATAATTTTCGCAATCAATGGTGCGATACACATTTCTAGATGCCCAAAAACACTTTTGAGTGGTTTCGAGCGGTTTCGTTTTCGCACCTCACAAATTTACGGCCGGCCTACCGACTCGACTCGTGCAAAACATATTTTTCGCAATAAATGGTGCGATACACATTTCTAGATGCCCAAAAACACTTTTGGGTGGTTTCGAGCGGTTTCGTTTTCGCACCACACAAACATTCTGGCGGGCCCACCGACTCGTGTAAAAACTATGCAACCAACGGTGCGATACCTATTACTAGATGGCCAAAAACACTTTTGAGTGGTTTCGAGCGGTTTCAATCTCGCACGACACAAACTTTCCCGCGGGCCCACCGACTCGTGAAAAACTATTTTTCGCACCCAATGGTAAGAAACACATTCCTAAATGCCCAAAAACAGTTTTGAGTGGTTTCGAGCGGTTTCGCTTTCGCACCTCACAAACTTACGGCCGGCCTACCGACTCGTGCAAAGCATATTTTTCGCAATCAATGGTGTGATACACATTTCTAGATGCCCAAAAAATCTTTTGAGTGGTTTCGAGTGGTTTCGTTTTCGCACCACAAAAAACATTCTAGCGGGCCCAACGACTCGTGTAAAAACTATGGCAACCAACGGTGCGATACCTATTACTAGATGGCCAAAGACACTTTTGAGTGATTTCGAGCAGTTTCATTCCCACACCACACAAACTTTCCTGCGGGCCCACCGACTCGTGTATGCCCAAAAACACTTTTGATTGGTTTCAAGCGATTTCGTTTTCGCTCCTCACAAACTTACGGCGGTCCTACCGACTGGTGCAAAAACTATTTTTTGCCACCAATGGTTTTGAGTGGTTTGCAGCGATTTCGCTTGCACACCACACAAACTTACAGCGAGCCTACCGACTCGTCCAAAAACTATTTTTCGTAACCAATGGTGTGATACACATTCCTAGATGCCCCAAAACACTTTTGCGTGGTTTTGAGCGGTTTCGCTTTCGCACATCACAAACTTACGGCCAGCCTACCGACTCGTGCAAAACATATTTTTCGCAATCAATGGTGCGATACACATTTCTAGATGCCCCAAAACACTTTTGAGTGGTTTCGAGCGGTTTCGTTTTCGCACCACACAAACATTCCGGAGGGCCCACCGACTCGTGTAAAAACTATGCTACCAACGGTGCTATACCTATTACTAGATGGCCATAAACACTTTTGAATGGTTTCGAGCGGTTTCATTCTCGCACCACACAAACTTTCCTGCGGGCGTACCGACACGTGTAAAAATTATTTTTCGCACCCAATGGAGAGAAACACATTCCTAAATGCCCCAAAACACTTTTGAGTGGATTCGAGCGGTTTCGTTTTCGCACGACACAAATTTACGGCGGGCCCACCTTCTTGAGTAAACAAATTCCTAGATGCCAAAAAACACTTTTGAGTGGTTTCGAGCGGTTTCGCTTTCGCACCTCACAAACTTTCCAGCGGGCCCACCGACTCTTGTAAAAACATTTTTTCGCAACCAACGGTGCGATACCTATTCCTAGATGCCCAAAAACACTTTGGAGTGGTTTCGAGCGGTGTCGTTCTCACACCACACAAACTTTCCGGTGGGACTACCGACTCGTGTAAAAACTATTTTTCGCAACCAATGGTGCAAAACTCATTCCTAGATGCCCAAAAACACTTTTGAGTGGTTTCGAGCGGTTTCGTTTTCGCACCACACAAACATACGACAGGTCCACCAACTAGTGTAAAAACTATTTTTCACAATCAATGGTGCGAAACACATTCCTACATGCCCAAAAACACTTTTTAGTGGTTTCGAACGGGTTCGTTCTCGCCCCACACAAACTTTTCGGCGGGCCCACCGACTCGTGTAAAAACTATTTTTCGCAATCAATGGTGAGAAACACATTCCTAGATGCCCAAAAACACTTTTTATTGGTTTCAAGCGATTTCGTTTTCGCTCCTCACAAACTTACGGCGGTCCTACAGACTGGTGCAAAAACAATTTTTCGCCACCAATGGTTTTGAGTGGTTTCGAGGGGTTTCCCTTTCGCACCACACAAACTTACGGCGGGCCAACCGACTCGTGGAAAAACCAATTTTTCACAATCAATGTGCGATACACATTCCAAGATGCCCAAAAACACTTTTGAGTGGTTTCGAGCGGTCTCGTTTTCGCACCTCACAAACTTACGGCCGGCCTACCGACTTGTGCAAAACATAATTTTCGCAATCAATGGTGCGATACACATTTCTAGATGCCCAAAAACACTTTTGAGTGGTTTCGAGCGGTTTCGTTTTCGCACCTCACAAACTTACGGCCGGCCTACCGACTCGACTCGTGTAAAACATATTTTTCGCAATCAATGGTGCGATACACATCTCTAGATGCCCAAAAACACTTTTGAGTGGTTTCAAGCGGTTTCGTTTTCGCACCACACAAACATTCCGGCGGGCCCACCGACTCGTGTAAAAACTATGCAACCAACGGTGCGATACCTATTACTAGATGGCCAAAAACACTTTTGAGTGGTTTCGAGCGGTTTCATTCTCACACCACACAAACTTTCCTGCGGGCCCACCGACTCGTGTAAAATCTATTTTTCGCACGCAATGGAGAGAAACACATTCCTAAATGCCCAAAAACACCTTTGAGTGGTTTCGAGCGGTTTCGTTTTCACCCCACACAAACTTACGGCGGGCCAACCTTCTTGAGTAAACAAATTCCTAGATGGCCAAAAACACTTTTGAGTGGTTTCGAGCGGTTTCGCTTTCGCACCTCACAAACTTACGGCGGGCCTACCGACTCGTGCAAAACATATTTTTCGCAATCAATGGTGCGTTACACACTCCCAGATGCCGAAAAACACTTTTGCGTGGTTTCGAGCGGTTTCGTTTTCGCACCACACAAACATACAACAGGTCCACCGACTTGTGTAAAAACTATTTTTCACAATCAATGGTGCGAAACACATTCCTACATGCCCAAAAACACTTTTGAGTGGTTTCGAGCGGTTTCATTCTCGCACCACACAAACTTTCCTGCGGGCCAACCGACTCGTGTAAAAAATATTTTTCGTACCCAATGGTGACAAACACATTCCTAAAGGCCCAAAAACACTTTTGAGTGGTTTCGAGCGGTTTCATTCTCGCACCACACAAACTTTCCTGCGGGCCTACCGACTCATCCAGAACAAAATTTTCGCAATCAATCACCGTCACACATTCCTAGATGCCCAAAAACACTTTTGAGTGGTTTCGAGCGGTTTCGTTTTCACACCACACAAACATACGACAGGTCCACCGACTAGTGTAAAAACTATTTTTCACAATCAATGGTGCGAAACACATTCCTACATGCCCAAAAACACTTTTTAGTGGTTTCGAACGGGTTCGTTCTCGCACCACACAAACATTCCGGCGGGCCCACCGACTCGTGTAAAGACTATTTTTCGCAATCAATGGTGAGAAACACATTCCTAGATGCCCAAAAACACTTTTGATTGGTTTCAAGCGATTTCGTTTTCGCTCCATACAAACTTACGGCGGTACTACCGACTGGTGCAAAAACTATTTTTCGCCACCAATGGTTTTGAGTGGTTTCTAGCGGTTTCGCTTGCACACCACACAAACTTACGGCGAGCCAACCGACTCGTCCAAAAACTATTTTTCGCAACCAATGGTGCGATACACATTCCTAGATGCCTAAAAACACTTTTGAGTGGTTTTGAGCGGTTTCGTTTTCGCACGACAAACATACGACAGGTCCACCGACTAGTGTAAAAACTATTTTTCACAATCAATGGTGCGAAACACATTCCTACATGCCCAAAAACACTTTTGAGTGGTTTCGAGCGGTTTCATTCTCGCACCACACAAACTTTCCTACGGGCCCACCGACTCGTGTAAAAATTATTTTTCGCACCCAATGGTGAGAAACACATTCCTAAAGGCCTAAAAACACTTTTGAGTGGTTTCGAGCGGTTTCGTTTTCGGACCACACAAACTTACGACGGGCCTACCGACTGGTGCAAAAACTATTTTTCGCCACCAATGGTTTTGAGTGGTTTCAAGCGATTCTGCTTTCACACCACACAAACTTACAGCGAGCCTATCGACTCATCCAATAACTATTTTTCGCAACCAATGGTGCGATATACATTCCTAGATGCCCAAAAACACTTTTGAGTGGTTTCGAGCGGTTTTGCTTTCGCCCCACACAAACTTACGGCGGGTCCACCGACTTGTGTAAAAACTATTTTTTGCAACCAACGGTGCGATACACTTTCCTAGATGCCCAAAAACACTTTTGCGTGGTTTCGAGCGGTTTCGCTTTCGCACCTCACAAATTTACGGCCGGCCTACCGACTCGTGCAAAACATATTTTTCGCAATCAATGCTGCGATACACATTTCTAGATGCCCAAAAACACTTTTGAGCGGTTTCGAGCGGTTTCATTTTCGCACCACACAAACATTCCGGCGGGCCCACCGACTCGTGTAAAAACTATGCAACCAACGGTGCGATACCTATTACTAGATGGCCAAAAACACTTTTGAGTGGTTTCGAGCGGTTTCATTCTCGCACCACACAAACTTCCTGTGGGCCCACCCACTCGTGTAAAAATTATTTTTCACACCCAATGGTGAGAAACACAATCCTAGATGCCCAAAAACACTTTTGTGTGGTTTCGAGCGGTTTCGTTTTCGCACCTCACAAACTTACGGCGGGCCTACCGACTCGTGCAAAATATATATTTCGCAATCAATGCTGCGATACACATTCCTAGTTGCCCAAAAACACTTTTGAGTGGTTTCGAGCGGTTTCGTTTTAGCACCGCACAAGCATACGGCAGGTCCACCAACTAGTGTAAAAAACTATTTTTCACAATCAATGGTGCGAAACACATTCCTACATGCCCAAAAACACTTTTTAGTGGTTTCGAACGGGTTCATTCTCGCACCACACAGACTTTTCGGCGGGCCCACCGACTCGTGTAAAGACTATTTTTCGCAATCAATGGTGAGAAACACATTCCTAGATGCCCAAAAACACTTTTGATTGGTTTCAAGCGATTTCGTTTTCGCTCCATACAAACTTACGGCGGTACTACCGACTGGTGCAAAAACTATTTTTCGCCACCAATGGTTTTGAGTGGTTTCTAGCGGTTTCGCTTGCACACCACACAAACTTACGGCGGGCCAACCGACTCGTCCAAAAACTATTTTTCGCAACCAATGGTGCGATACACATTCCGAGATGCCCAAAAACACTTTTCAGTGGTTTTGAGCGGTTTCGTTTTCGCATCACACAAACATACGACAGGTCCACCGACTAGTGTAAAAACTTTTTTTCACAATCAATGGTGCGAAACACATTCCTACATGCCCAAAAACACTTTTGAGTGGTTTCGAGCGGTTTCATTCTCGCACCACACAAACTTTCCTACGGGCCCACCGACTCGTGTAAAAATTATTTTTCGCACCCAATGGTGAGAAACACATTCCTAAAGGCCCAAAAACACTTTTGAGTGGTTTCGAGCGGTTTCGTTTTCGCACCACACAAACTTACGACGGGCCTACTGACTGGTGCAAAAACTATTTTTTGCCGCCAATGGTTTTGAGTGGTTTCAAGCGATTCCGCTTTCACACCACACAAACTTACAGCGAGCCTATCGACTCGTCCAATAACTATTTTTCGCAATCAATGCTGCGATACACATTTCTAGATGCCCAAAAACACTTTTGAGTGGTTTCGAGTGGTTTCGTTTTCGCACCACACAAACATTCCGCCGGGCCCACCGACTCGTGTAAAAACTATGCAACCAACGGTGCGATACCTATTACTAGATGGCCAAAAACACTTTTGAGTGGTTTCGAGCGGTTTCATTCTCGCACCACACAAACTTCCTGTGGGCCCACCCACTCGTGTAAAAATTATTTTTCACACCCAATGGTGAGAAACACAATCCTAGATGCCGAAAAACACTTTTGATTGGTTTCAACCGATTTCATTTTCGCTCCTCACAAACTTACGGCGGTCCTATCGACTGGTGCAAAAAGTATTTTTCGCCACCAATGGTTTTGAGTGGTTTCTAGCGGTTTCGCTTGCACACCACACAAACTTATGGCGAGCCAACCGACTCGTCCAAAAACTATTTTTTGCAACCAATGGTGCAATACACATTCCGAGATGCCCAAAAACACTTTTCAGTGGTTTTGAGCGGTTTCGTTTTCGCATCACACAAACATACGACAGGTCCACCGACTAGTGTAAAAACTATTTTTCACAATCAATGGTGCGAAACACATTCCTACATGCCCAAAAACACTTTTGAGTGGTTTCGAGCGGTTTCATTCTCGCACCACACAAACTTTCCTACGGGCCCACCGACTCGTGTAAAAATTATTTTTCGCACCCAATGGTGAGAAACACATTCCTAAAGGCCCAAAAACACTTTTGAGTGGTTTCGAGCGGTTTCGTTTTCGCACCACACAAACTTACGACGGGCCTACTGACTGGTGCAAAAACTATTTTTCGCAATCAATGCTGCGATACACATTTCTAGATGCCCAAAAACACTTTTGAGTGGTTTCGAGTGGTTTCGTTTTCGCACCACACAAACATTCCGCCGGGCCCACCGACTCGTGTAAAAACTATGCAACCAACGGTGCGATACCTATTACTAGATGGCCAAAAACACTTTTGAGTGGTTTCGAGCGGTTTCATTCTCGCACCACACAAACTTTCCTGCGGGCCCACCCACTCGTGTAAAAATTATTTTTCGCACCCAATGGTGAGAAACACATTCCTAGATGCCCAAAAACACTTTTGATTGGTTTCAACCGATTTCGTTTTCGCACCTCACAAACTTACGACGAGCCTACTAACTCATGTAAAAACTATTTTTCGCACCCAATGGTGCGAAACACATTCCTAAATGCCCAAAAACACATTTGAGTTGTTTCGAGCGGTTTCGTTTTCACCCCACACAAACTTACGGCGGGCCCACCTTCTTGAGTAAACAAATTCCTAGATGCCCAAAAACACATTTGAGTGGTTTCAAGCGGTTTCGCTTTCGCACCACACAAACTTACGGCGGGCCTACCGACTCGTGCAAAACATATTTTTCACAATCAATGGTGCGATACACATTCCTAGATGCCCAAAAACACTTTTGAGTGGTTTTGAGCGGTTTCGTTTTCGCATCACACAAACATACGACAGGTCCACCGACTAGTGTAAAAAACTATTTTTCACAATCAATGGTGCGAAACAAATTCCTACATGCCCAAAAACACTTTTTAGTGGTTTCGAATGGCATCGTTTTCGCACCGCACAAACTTTTCGGCGGGCCCACCGACACGTGTAAAAACTATTTTTCGCAACCAATGGTAAGAAACACATTCCTAGATGCCGAAAAACACTTATGCGTGGTTTCGAGCGGTTTCGTTTTCGCACCGGACAAACTTACGGTGGGCCCACCTACGCGTGTAAAAACAATTTTTCGCAACCAACGGTGTCATACCAATTCCTAGATGCCCAAAAACACTTTTGTGTGGCTTTGAGCGGTTTCGTTCTCGCACCGCACAAACTTACGGTGGACCCACCGACTCGCGTAAAAACAATTTTTCGCAACCAATGGTGCTAAACACAATCCTAGATGCCAAAAACACTTTTGAGTGGTATCAAGCGGTTTCGTTTTCGCACCGCACAAACTTATTGTGGGCCCACCTACTCGTGTAAAAACAATTTTTCGCAACAACGGTGCGATACCTATTCCTAGATGCCCAAAAACACTTTTGAGTGGTTTCGAGCGGTTTCGTTCTCGCACCACACAAGCTTTCGGTGGGCCCACCGACTCGGGTAAAAACTACTTTTCGCAACCAATGGTGCAAAACACATTCCTAGATGCCCAAAAACACTTTTGAGTGGTTTCGAGCAGTTTCGTTCTCGCACCACACAAATTTTTCGGTGGGCCCACCGACTCAGGTAAAAACTATTTTTCGCAACCAACAGTGCAAAACACATTCCTAGATGCCCAAAAACACTTTTGAGTGGTTTCGAGCGGTTTCGTTCTCGCACCGCACAAACTTATGGCGGGCCCACCGATTCATGTAAAAACATTTTTTCGCAACCAACGGTGCGATACCTATTCCTAGATGCCCAAAAACACTTTTGAGTGGTGTCGAGCAGTTTCGTTCTCACACAATACAAACTTTCCGGTGGGCCCACCAACTCGGGTAAAAACTATTTTTCGCAACCAACGGTGCGATACCTATTCCTAGATGCCCAAAAACACTTTTGAGTGGTTTCGAGCGGTTTTGTTCTCACACCACATAAACATTCTGGCAGGCCACCGACTCGTGTAAAAACAATTTTTCGCAACAACGGTACGATACCTATTCCTAGACGCCGAAAAACACTTTTGAGTGGTTTCGAGCGGTTTCGTTCTCACACCACACAAACTTTCCGGCGGGCCCACCGACTCTTGTAAAAACATTTTTTCGCAACCAACGGTGCGATACCTATTCCTAAATGCCCAAAAACACTTTTGAGTGGTTTCGAGCGGTTTCGTTTTCGCACCGCACAAACTTACGGTGGGCCCACCTAGTCGTGTAAAAACTATTTTTCGCAACCAATGGTGCAAAACACATTCCTAGATGCCCAAAAACACTTTGGAGTGGTTTCGAGCTGCTTTGTTCTCGCACCATACAAACTCTCCGGCAGGCCCACCAACTCTTGTAAAAACATTTTTTCGCAACCAACGGTTCGATACCTATTCCTGCATGCCCAAAAACACTTTTGAGTGGTTTCGAGCGGTTTCGTTCTCGCACCACACAAACTTTCGGTGGGCCCACCGACTCGGGTAAAAACTATTTTTCGCAACCAATGGTGCAAAACACATTCCTAGATGCCCAAAAACACTTTTGAGTGGTTTCGAGTGGTTTCGTTCTCGCACCACACAAATTTTTCGGTGGGCCCACCGACTCAGGTAAAAACTATTTTTCGCAACCAACAGTGCAAAACACATTCCTAGATGCCCAAAAACACTTTTGAGTGGTTTCGAGCGGTTTCGTTCTCGCACCACACAAACTTTCTGGCGGGCACACCGATTCTTGTAAAAACAATTTTTCGCAACCAACGGTGCGATACCTATTCCTAGATGCCCAAAAACACTTTTGAGTGGTTTCGAGCGATTTCGTTCTCGCACTGCACAAACTTTTCGGTGGGCCCACCGACTCGGGTAAAAACTATTTCTCGCAACCAATGGTGCAAAACACATTCCTAGATGCCAAAAAACACTTTTGAGTGGTTTCGAGCTGTTTCGTTCTCGCACCACATAAACTTTCCGGCGGGCCCACCGACTCGGGTTAAAACTATTTTTCGCAACCAATGGCGCAAAACACATTCGTAGATGCCCAAAAACACTTTTGCGTGGTTTCGAGCGGTTTCGTTTTCGCACCGGACAAACTTACGGGCCCACCTACTCGTGTAAAAACAATTATTCGCAACCAACGGTGTCATACCTATTCCTAGATGCCCAAAAACACTTTTGTGTGGTTTTGAGCGGTTTTGTTCTCGCACCGCACAAACTTACGGTGGGAACACCGACTCACGTAAAAACAATTTTTCGCAACCAATTGTGCAAAACACATTCCTAGATGCCCAAAAACACTTTTGAGTGGTTTCGAGCGGTTTCGTTTTCGCACCGCACAAACTTATGGCGGGCCCACCGATTCATGTAAAAACATTTTTTCGCAACCAACGGTGCGATACCTATTCCTAGATGCCCAAAAACACTTTTGAGTGGTGTCGAGCAGTTTCGTTCTCACACCATACAAACTTTCCGGTGGGCCCACCAACTCGGGTAAAAACTATTTTTCGCAACCAACGGTGCGATACCTATTCCTAGATGCCCAAAAACACTTTTGAGTGGTTTCGAGCGGTTTTGTTCTCACACCACATAAACATTCTGGCAGGCCACCGACTCGTGTAAAAACAATTTTTCGCAACAACGGTACGATACCTATTCCTAGACGCCGAAAAACACTTTTGAGTGGTTTCGAGCGGTTTCGTTCTCACACCACACAAACTTTTCGGTTGGCCCGCCTACTCGTGTAAAAACTATTTTTCGCAACCAATGGCGCAAAACACATTCCTAGATGCCCCAAAACACTTGTGAGTGGTTTCGAGCGGTTTCGTTTTCGCACCGGACAAACTTACAATGGTGGGCCCACCTACTCGTGTAAACACTATTTTTCGCAACCAACGGTGCGATACCTATTCCTAGATGCCCAAAAACTCTTTTTTGTGGTTTCGAGTGGTTCCGTTCTTGCGCCACACAAACTTTCCGGCGGGCCCATCGACTCGTGTAAAAATAATTTTTCGCAACAACGGTGTGATACCAATTCCTAGACGCCGAAAAACACTTTTGAGTGGTTTCGAGCGGTTTCGTTCTCACACCACACAAACTTTCCGGCGGGCCCACCGACTCTTGTAAAAACATTTTTTCGCAACCAACGGTGCGATACCTATTCCTAGATGCCCAAAAACACTTTTGAGTGGTTTCGAGCGGTTTCGTTTTCGCACCGCACAAACTTACGGTGGGCCCACCTAGTCGTGTAAAAACTAATTTTCGCAACCAATGGTGCAAAACACATTCCTAGATGCCCAAAAACACTTTTGAGTGGTTTCGAGCTGCTTTGTTCTCGCACCATACAAACTCTCCGGCAGGCCCACCAACTCTTGTAAAAACATTTTTTCGCAACCAACGGTTCGATACCTATTCCTGCATGCCCAAAAACACTTTTGAGTGGTTTCGAGCGGTTTCGTTCTCGCACCACACAAACTTTCGGTGGGCCCACCGACTCGGGTAAAAACTATTTTTCGCAACCAATGGTGGAAAACACATTTGTAGATGCCCAAAAACACTTTTGAGTGGTTTCGAGCGGTTTCGTTCTCGCACCACACAAATTTTTCGGTGGGCCCACCGACTCAGGTAAAAACTATTTTTCGCAACCAACAGTGCAAAACACATTCCTAGATGCCCAAAAACACTTTTGAGTGGTTTCGAGCGGTTTCGTTTTCGCACCGCACAAACTTACGGTGGGCCCTCCGACTGGTGTAAAAACATTTTTTCGCAACCAATGGTGCAAAACACATTCCTAGATGCCCGAAAACACTTTTGAGTGTTTTCAAGCGGTTTCGTTCTCGCACCACACAAACTTACGGTGGGCCCACATACTCGTGTAAAAACAATATTTCGCGACCAACGGTTCGATACCTATTCCTATTTCCAAGATGCCCAAAAACACTTTTGAGTGGTTTCGAGCGGTTTCGTTCTCGCACCACACAAACTTTCCGGTGGGCCCACCAACTCAGGTAAAAACTATTTTTCGCAACCAATAGTGCAAAACACATTCCTATATGCCCAAAAACACTTTTGAGTGGTTTCGAGCGGTTTCGTTCTCGAACCAAACAAACCTACGGTGGGCCCACCTACTCGTGTAAAAACTATTTTTCGCAACCAATGGTGCAAAACACATTTATAGATGCCCAAAAACACTTTTGAGTGGTTTCGAGCTGTTTCGTTCTCGCTCCACCCAAACTATCCGGCGGGCCCACCGACTCCTGTAAAAACATTTTTTCGCAACCAACGGTTCGATACCTATTCCAAGATGCCCAAAAACACTTTTGAGTGGTTTCGAGCGGTTTCGTTCTCACACCATACAAACTTTCCGGTGGGCCTACCGACTCGGATAAAAACTATTTTTCGCAACCAATGGTGCAAAACACATTCCTAGATGCCCAAAAACACTATTGAGTGGTTTCGAGCGGTTTCGTTTTCGCACCGCACAAACTTACGGTGGGCCCACCTACTCATGTAAAAACTATTTTTCGCAACCAATGGTGCAAAACACAATCAAAGATGCCCAAAAACACTTTTGAGTGGTTTCGAGCTGTTTTGTTCTCGCACCATACAAACTCTCCGGCAGGCCCAACAACTCTTGTAAAAACATTTTTTCGCAACCAACGGTTCGATATCTATTCCTGGATGCCCAAAAACACTTTTGAGTTGCTTCGAGCGGTTCCATTCTCCCTGCACACAAACTTTCCGGTGGACCCACCGACTCAGGTAAAAACTATTTTTCGCATGCAAAACACATTCCAAGATGCCCAAAAACACTTTTGAGTGGTTTCGAGCGGTTTCATTGTCGTACCGCACAACCTTACGGTGGGCCCACCTACTCGTGTAAAAATTATTTTTCGCAACCAATGGTGCAAAACACATTCCTAGATGCCCAAAAACACTTTTGAGTGGTTTCGAGCGGTTTCGTTCTCGTACCGCACAAACTTACGGTGGGCCCACCGACTCGTGTAAAAACTATTTTTCACAACCAATGATGCAAAACACATTCCTAGATGCCCAAAAACTCTTTTGAGTGGTTTCGAGCTGTTTCGTTCTCGCACCACACAAACTTTCCGGCGAGCTCACCGACTCTTGTAAAAACATTTTTTTTGCAACCAACGGTGCGATACAAATTCCAAGATGCCCAGAAACACTTTTGAGTGGTGTCGAGCGGTTTAGTTCTCACACGACACAAACTATCCGGTGGGCCCACCAACTCGGGTAAAACTATTTTTCGCAACCAATGGTGCAAAACACATTCCTAGATGCCCAAAAACACTTTTGAGTGTTTTCGAGAGGTTTCGTTCTCGCACCGCACAAACTTACGGTGGGCCCACCTACTCGTGTAAAAACTATTTTTTGCAACCAATGTTGCAAAACACATTCCTAGATGCCCAAAAACACTTTTGAGTGTTTTCGAGAGGTTTCGTTCTCGCACCGCACAAACTTACGGTGGGCCCACCTACTCGTGTAAAAACTATTTTTCGCCACCAATGGTGCAAAACACATTCCTAGATGCCAAAAAACACTTTTCGACGGGTCCACCGGCTCGGGTAAAAACTATTTTTCGCATCTAATGATGCAAAACACATACCTAGATGCCCAAAAACATTTTTGAGTGGTTTCGAGCTGTTTCGTTCTCGCACCACACGAACTTTCCAACGGGCCAACCGACTCTTGTAAAAACATTTTTTCGCAACCAACGGTGTGATACCTATTCCTAGATGCCCAAAAACACTTGAGTGGTTTCGAGCGGTTTCGTTCTCAGACCACACAAACTTTCTGGTGGGCCCACCGACTCGGGTAAAAACTATTTTTCGCAATAAATGGTGCAAAACACATTCCTACATGCCCCAAAACACTTTTGAGTGGTTTCGAGCAGTTTCATTATTGCACCGGACAAACATACGGTGGTGGGCCCACCTACTCATGTAAAAACTATTTTTTGCAACAAACGGTGCGATACCAATTCCTTGATGCCCAAAAGCACTTCTGTGTGGTTTCAAGTGGTTCCGTTCTCGCACCACATAAAATTTTCGGCGGGCCCCCCGATTCGTGTAAAAACAATTTTTCGCAACAACGGTGCGATACCTATTCCTTGATGCCCGAAAACACTTTTGAGTGGTTTCGAGCGGTTTCGTTCTCGCCCCACACAAACTTGTGGTGGGCCCACCTACTCGTGTAAAAACTATTTTTCGCAACTAATGGTGCAAAACACATTCCTAGAAGCCCAAAAACACTTTTGAGTGGTTTCGAGCTGTTTCGTTCTCGCAACACACAAACTTTCCGGCGGGCCCACCGACTCTTATAAAAATATTTTTTCGCAACCAACGGTGCGATACCAATTCCTAGATGCCCAAAAACACTTTTGAGTGGTTTCGAGCGGTTTCTTTTTGGCACCGCACAAGCTTACGGTGGGCCCACCTAGTCGTGTAAAGTCTATTTTTCACAACTAATGGTGCAAAACACTTTTGAGTGGTTTCGTGCTGCTTTGTTCTCGCACCATACAAACTCTCCGGCAGGCCCACCAACTCTTGTAAAAACATTTTTTCGCAACCAACGGTTCGATACCTATTCCTGGATGCCCAAAAACACTTTTGAGTGGTTTCGAGCGGTTTCGTTCTCCCACCACACAAACTTTCCGGTGGGCCCACCGACTCGGGTAAAAACTACTTTTCGCAACCAATGGTGGAAAACACATTCCAAGATGCCCAAAAACACTTTTGAGTGGTTTCGAGCGGTTTCGTTGTCGTACAGCACAAACTTACGGTGAGCCCACCTACTCGTGTAAAAACTATTTTTCGCAACCAATGGTGCAAAACACATTCCTAGATGCCCAAAAACACTTCTGAGTGGTTTCGGGCGGTTTCGTTTGCGCACCGCACAAACTTACGGTGGGCCCTCCTACTCGTGTAAAAACAATTTTTCGCAACCAATGGTGCAAAACACATTCCTTGATGCGTAAAAACACTTTTGAGTGTTTTCAAGCGGTTTCGTTCTCGCACCGCACAAACTTACGGTGGGCCCACATACTCGTGTAAAAACAATATTTCGCGACCAACGGTTCGATACCTATTCCTATTTCCAAGATGCCCAAAAACACTTTTGAGTGGTTTCGAGCGGTTTCGTTCTCGCACCACACAAACTTTTCGGTGGGCCCACCAACTCAGGTAAAAACTATTTTTCGCAACCAATAGTGCAAAACACATTCCTAGATGCCCAAAAACACTTTTGAGTGGTTTCGAGCGGTTTCGTTCTCGAACCAAACAAACTTACGGTGGGCCCACCTACTCGTGTAAAAACTATTTTTCGCAACCAATGGTGTAAAACACATTCCTAGATGCCCAAAAACACTTTTGAGTGGTTTCGAGCTGTTTTGTTCTCGCACCATACAAACTCTTCGGCAGGCCCACCAACTCTTGTAAAAACATTTTTTCGCAACCAACGGTTCGATACCTATTCCTGGATGCCCAAAAACACTGTTGAGTGGTTTCGAGCGGTTTCGTTCTCGCACCACACAAACTTTCCGGTGGGCTCACCGAGTCGGGTAAAAACTATTTTTCGCATGCAAAACACATTCCAAGATGCCCAAAAACACTTTTGAGTGGTTTCGAGCGGTTTCATTGTCGTACCGCACAAACTTACGGTGGGCCCACCTACTCGTGTAAAAACTATTTTTCGCAACCAATGGTGCAAAACACATTCCTAGATGCCAAAAAACACTTTTGAGTGGTTTCGAGCGGTTTCGTTCTCCCACCACACAAACTTACGGTGGGCCCACCTACTCGTGTAAAAACAATATTTCGCAACCAACGGCTCGATACCTATTCCAAGATGCCCAAAAACACTGTTGAGTGGTTTCGAGCGGTTTCGTTCTCGCACCACACAAACTTTCTGGTGGGACCACCGACTCGGGTAAAAACTATTTTTCGCAACCAATGGTGCAAAACACATTCCAAGATGCCCAAAAACACTTGTGAGTTTTTTCGAGCGGTTTCGTTCTCGTACCGCACAAACTTACGGTGGGCCCACCTACTCGTGTAAAAACTATTTTTCGCAACCAATGGTGCAAAACACATTCCTAGATGCCCAAAAACACTTTTGAGTGGTTTCGAGCTGTTTCGTTCTCGCTCCACCCAAACTTTCCGGCGGGCCCACCGACTCTTGTAAAAACATTTTTTCACAACCAACGGTTCGATACCTATTCCTAGATGCCAAAAAACACTTTTGAGTGGTTTCGAGCGGTTTCGTTCTCACACCACACAAACTTTCCGGTGGGCCTACCGACTCGGATGAAAACTATTTTTCGCAACCAATGGTGCAAAACACATTCCTCGATGGCCAAAAACACTGTTGAGTGGTTTCGAGCGGTTTCCTTTTCGCACCGCACAAACTTACGGTGGGCCCACCTACTCGTGTAAAAACTATTTTTCGCAACTAATGGTGCAAAACACATTCCTAGATGCCCAAAAACACTTTTGAGTGGTTTCGAGCTGTTTTGTTCTCGCACCAAACAAACTCTTCGGCAGGCCCACCAACTCTTGTAAAAACATTTTTTCGCAACCAACGGTTCGATACCTATTCCTGGATGCCCAAAAACACTGTTGAGTGGTTTCGAGCGGTTTCGTTCTCCCACCACACAAACTTTCCGGTGGGCTCACCGACTCGGGTAAAAACTATTTTTCGCATGCAAAACACATTCCAAGATGCCCAAAAACACTTTTGAGTGGTTTCGTTGTCGTACCGCACAAACTTACGGTGGGCCCACCTACTCGTGTAAAAACTATTTTTCGCAACCAATGGTGCAAAACACATTCCTAGATGCCAAAAAACACTTTTGAGTGGTTTCGAGCGGTTTCGTTTTCGCACCGCACAAACTTACGGTGGGCCCTCCTACTCCGGTAAAAACAATTTTTCGCAACCAACGGTTCGATACGTATTCCTATTTCCTAGATGCCCAAAAACACTTTTGAGTGCTTTCGAGCGGTATCGTTCTCGCACCCCACAAACCTTCTGGAGGGACCACCGACTCGTGTAAAAACAATATTTCACAACCAACGGTTCGATACTTATCCCTATTTCCTAGATGCCCAAAAACACTTTTGAGTGGTTTCGAGCGGTTTCGTTCTCGTACCGCACAAACTTACGATGGGCCCACCTACTCGTGTCAAAACTATTTTTCGCAACCAATGGTGCAAAACACATTCCTAGATGCCCAAAAACACTTTTGAGTGGTTTCGAGCTGTTTCGTTCTCGCTCCACCCAAACTTTCCGGCGGGCCCACCGACTCTTGTAAAAACATTTTTTCGCAACCAACGGTTCGATACCTCTTCCTAGATGCCCAAAAACACTTTTGAGTGGTTTCGAGCGGCTTCGTTCTCACACCACACAAACTTTCCGGTGGGCCTACCGACTCGGATAAAAACTATTTTTCGCAACCAATGGTGCAAAACACATTCCTAGATGCCCAAAAACACTTTTGAGTGGTTTCGAGCGGTTTCGTTTTCGCACCGCACAAACTTACGGTGGGCCCTCCTACTCCTGTAAAAACAATTTTTCGCAACCAACGGTTCGATACCTATTCCTATTTCCTAGATGCCCAAAAACACTTTTGAGTGCTTTCGAGCGGTATCGTTCTCGCACCCCACAAACTTTCTGGAGGGACCACCGACTCGTGTAAAAACAATATTTCACAACCAACGGTTTGATACCTATCCCTATTTCCTAGATGCCCAAAAACACTTTTGAGTGGTTTCGAGCGGTTTCGTTCTCGTACCGCACAAACTTACGATGGGCCCACCTACTCGTGTCAAAACTATTTTTCGCAACCAATCGTGCAAAACATATTCCTAGATACCCAAATACACTTTTCAGTGGTTTCGAGCGGTTTCGTTTTCGCACCGCACAAACTTACGGTGGGCCCACCTACTCGTGTAAAAACTATTTTTCGCAACCAATGGTGCAAAACACATTCCAAGATGCCCAAAAACACTTTTGAGTGGTTTCGAGCTGTTTCGTTCCCGCACCACACAAACTTTTCGGCGGACCCACCGACTCTTGTAAAAACATTTTTTCGCAACCAACGGTGCGATACCTATATCTAGATGCCCAAAAACACTTTTGAGTGGTTTCGAGCGGTTTCGTTCTCCCACCACACAAACTTACGGTGGGCCCACCTACTCGTGTAAAAACAATATTTCGCAACCAACGGCTCGATACCTATTCCAAGATGCCCAAAAACACTTTTGAGTGGTTTCGAGCGGTTTCGTTCTCCCACCACACAAACTTTCCGGTGGGCCCACCGACTCGGATAAAAACTATTTTTCGCAACCAATGGTGCAAAACACATTCCTAGATGCCCAAAAACACTGCTGAGTGGTTTCGAGCGGTTTCGTTTTCGCACCGCACAAACTTACGGTGGGCCCACCTACTCGTGTAAAAACTATTTTTCGCAACCAATGGTGCAAAACACATTACTAGATGCCCAAAAACACTTTTGAGTGGTTTCGAGCTGTTTCGTTCTCGCTCCACCCAAACTTTCCGGCGGGCCCACCGACTCTTGTAAAAACATTTTTTCGCAACCAACGGTTCGATACCTATTCCTAGATGCCAAAAAACACTTTTGAGTGGTTTCGAGCGGTTTCATTCTCACACCACACAAACTTTCCGGTGGGCCTTCCGACTCGGATGAAAACTATTTTTCGCAACCAATGGTGCAAAACACATTCCTAGATGGCCAAAAACACTGTTGAGTGGTTTCGAGCGGTTTCCTTTTCGCACCGCACAAACTTACGGTGGGCCCACCTACTCGTGTAAAAACTATTTTTCGCAACCAATGGTGCAAAACACATTCCTAGATGCCCAAAAACACTTTTGAGTGGTTTCGAGCTGTTTTGTTCTCGCACCATACAAACACTTCAGCAGGCCCACCAACTCTTGTAAAAACATTTTTTCGCAACCAACTGTATGATACCTATTGCTGGATGCCCAAAAACACTTTTGAGTGGTTTCGAGCGGTTTCGTTCTCCCCCCACACAAACTTTCCGGTGGGCTCACCGACTCGGGTAAAAAGTATTTTTTGCATGCAAAACACATTCCAAGATGCCCAAAAACATTTTTGAGTGGTTTCGAGCGGTTTCGTTGTCGTACCGCACAAACTTACGGTGGGCCCACCTACTCGTGTAAAAATTATTTTTCGCAACCAATGGTGCAAAACACATTCCTAGATGCCAAAAAACACTTTTGAGTGGTTTCGGGCGGTTTCGTTTTCGCACCGCACAAACTTACGGTGGGCCCTCCTACTCCTGTAAAAACAATTTTTCGCAACCAACGGTTCGATACCTATTCCTATTTCCTAGATGCCCAAAAACACTTTTGAGTGCTTTCGAGCGGTATCGTTCTCGCACCCCACAAACTTTCTGGAGGGACCACCGACTCGAGTAAAAACTATTTTTCGCAACCAACGGTACGATACCTATTCCTAGAGGCGCGAAAACACTTTTGAGTGGTTTCGAGCGGTTTCGTTCTCGCGCCGCACAAATTTACGGTGGGCCCACCGATTCGTGTAAAAACTATTTTTCGCAATCAATGGTGCAAAACACATTCCTAAATGCCCAACTACACTTTTGAGTGGTTTTGAACGGTTTTGTTTTCGCACCGCACAAACTTATGGTGGGCCCACCTACTCGTGTCAAAACTATTTTTCGCAACCAATGATGCAAAACACATTCCTAGATGCCCCAAAACACTTTTGAGTGGTTTCGAGCTGTTTCGTTCTCGCTCCACCCAAACTTTCCAGCGGGCCCACCGACTCTTGTAAAAACATTTTTTCGCAACCAACGGTTCGATACCTATTCCTAGATGCCAAAAAACACTTTTGAGTGGTTTCGAGCGGTTTCGTTCTCAAACCACACAAACTTTCCGGTGGGCCTACCGACTCGGATAAAAACTATTTTTCGCAACCAATGGTGCAAAACACATTCCTAGATGCCCAAAAATACTATTTAGTGGTTTCGAGCGGTTTCGTTTTCGCACCACACAAACTTACGGTGGGCCCACCTACTCGTGTAAAAACAATTTTTCGCAACCAATGGTGCAAAACACATTCCTAGAAGCCCAAAAACACTTTTGAGTGGTTTCGAGCTGTTTTGTTCTCGCACCATACAAACTCTCCGGCAGGCCCACCAACTCTTGTAAAAACATTTTTTCGCAACCAACGGTTCGATACCTATTCCTGGATGCCCAAAAACACTTTTGAGTGGTTTCGAGCGGTTTCGTTCTCCCACCACACAAACTTTCCGGTGGGCCCACCGACTCGGGTAAAAACTATTTTTCATACGCAAAACACATTCCAAGATGCCCAAAAACACTTTTGAGTGGTTTCAAGCGGTTTCGTTGTCGTCCCGCACAATCTTACGGTGGGCCCACCTACTCGTGTAAAAACTATTTTTCGCAACCAATGTTGCAAAACACATTCCTAGATGCCCAAAAACACTTTTGAGTGGTTTCGAGCGGTTTCGTTCTCTCACCGCACAAACTTACGGTGGGCCCACATACTCGTGTAAAAACAATATTTCGCGAGCAACGGTTCCATACCTATTCCAATTTCCACGATGCCCAAAAACACTTTTGAGTGCTTTCGAGCGGTTTCGTTCTCGCACCACACAAACATTCCGGTGGGCCCACCAACTTAGGTAAAAACTATTTTTCGCAACCAATACTGCAAAACACATTCCTAGATGCCCAAAAACGCTTTTGAGTGGTTTCGAGCGGTTTCGTTCTCGAACCAAACAAACTTACGGTGGGCCCACCTACTCGTGTAAAAACAATTTTTCGCAACCAATGGTGCAAAACACATTCCTAGAAGCCCATAAACACTTTTGAGTGGTTTCGAGCTGTTTTGTTCTCGCACCATACAAACTCTCTGGCAGGCCCACCAACTCTTGTAAAAACATTTTTTCGCAACCAACGGTTCGATACCTATTCCTGGATGCCCAAAAACACTTTTGAGTGGTTTCGAGCGGTTTCGTTCTCCCACCACACAAACTTTCCGGTGGGCCCACCGACTCGGGTAAAAACTATTTTTCATATGCAAAACACATTCCAAGATGCCCAAAAACACTTTTGAGTGGTTTCGAGCGGTTTCGTTGTCGTCCCGCACAATCTTACGGTGGGCCCACCTACTCGTGTAAAAACTATTTTTCGCAACCAATGTTGCAAAACACATTCTTAGATGCCCAAAAACACTTTTGAGTGGTTTCGAGCAGTTTCGTTCTCTCACCGCACAAACTTACGGTGGGCCCACATACTCGTGTAAAAACAATATTTCGCGAGCAACGGTTCCATACCTATTCCTATTTCCACGATGCCCAAAAACACTTTTGAGTGGTTTCGAGCGGTTTCGTTCTCACACCACACAAACTTTCCGGTGGGCCTACCGACTCGGATAAAAACTATTTTTCGCAACCAATGGTGCAAAACACATTCCTAGATGCCCAAAAACACTGTTGAGTGGTTTCGAGCGGTTTCGTTTTCGCACCGCAAAAACTTACTGCCCACCTACTCGTGTAAAAACTATTTTTCGCAACCAATGGTGCAAAACACATTCCTAGATGCCCAAAAACGCTTTTGAGTGGTTTCGAGCGGTTTCGTTCTCGAACCAAACAAACTTACGGTGGGCCCACCTACTCGTGTAAAAACTATTTTTCGCAACCAATGGTGCAAAACACATTTCTAGATGCCCAAAAACTCTTTTGAGTGGTTTCGAGCTGTTTCGTTCTCGCTCCGCGCAAACATTCCGGCGGGCCCACCGACTCTTGTAAAAACATTTTTTCGCAACCAACGGTTCGATACCTATTCCTAGATGCCCAAAAACACTTTTGAGTGGTTTCGAGCGGTTTCGTTCTCACACCACACAAACTTTCCGGTGGGCCTACCGACTCGGATAAAAACTATTTTTCGCAACCAATGGTGCAAAACACATTCCTAGATGCCCAAAAACCCTTTTGAGTGGTTTCGAGCGGTTTCGTTTTCGCACCGCAAAAACTTACGGTGGGCCCACCTACTCGTGTAAAAACTATTTTTCACAACCAATGGTGCAAAACACATTCCTAGATGCCCAAAAACACTTTTGAGTGGTTTCGAGCGGTTTCGTTCTCGCACCACACAAACTTACGGTGGGCCCACCTACTCGTGTAAAAACAATTTTTCGCAACCAACGGTGCGATACCTATTCCTATTTCCTAGATGCCCAGAAACACTTTTGAGTGGTTTCGAGCGGTTTCGTTCTCGCACCACACAAACTTTCTAGTGGGACCACCGACTCGGGTAAAAACTATTTTTCTCAACCAATAGTGCAAAACACATTCCTAGATGCCCAAAAACCCTTTTGAGTAGTTTCGAGCGGTTTCGTTGTCGTACCGCACAAACTTACGGTGGGCCCACCTACTCGTGTAAAAACATTTTTTCGCAACCAACGGTGCGATAACTATTCCTATTTCCTAGATCCCCAAAAACACTTTTGAGTGGTTTCGAGCGGTTTCGTTCTCGCACCACACAAACTTTCTGGTGGGACCACCGACTCGGGTAAAAACTATTTTTCGCAACCAATGGTGCAAAACACATTCCAAGATGCCCAAAAACACTTGTGAGTTGTTTCGAGCGGTTTCGTTGTCGTACCGCACAAACTTACGGTGGGCCCACCTACTCGTGTAAAAACATTTTTTCGCAACCAACGGTGCGATACCTATATCTAGATGCCCAAAAACACTTTTGAGTGGTTTCGAGCGGTTTCGTTCTCCCACCACACAAACTTACGGTGGGCCCACCTACTCGTGTAAAAACAATATTTCGCAACCAACGGTGCGATAACTATTCCTATTTCCTAGATCCCCAAAAACACTTTTGAGTGGTTTCGAGCGGTTTCGTTTTCGCACCGCACAAACTTACGGTGGGCCCACCTACTCGTGTAAAAACTATTTTTCGCAACCAATGGTGCAAAACACATTCCAAGATGCCCAAAAACACATTTGAGTGGTTTCGAGCTGTTTCGTTCCCGCACCACACAAACTTTTCGGCGGACCCACCGACTCTTGTAAAAACATTTTTTCGCAACCAACGGTGCGATACCTATATCTAGATGCCCAAAAACACTTTTGAGTGGTTTCGAGCGGTTTCGTTCTCCCACCACACAAACTTACGGTGGGCCCACCTACTCGTGTAAAAACAATATTTCGCAACCAACGGCTCGATACCTATTCCAAGATGCCCAAAAACACTTTTGAGTGGTTTCGAGCGGTTTCGTTCTCGCACCACACAAACTTTCTGGTGGGACCACCGACTCGCGTAAAAACTATTTTTCGCAACCAATGGTGCAAAACACATTCCAAGATGCCCAAAAACAATTGTGAGTTTTTTCGAGCGGTTTCGTTCTCGTACCGCACAAACTTACGGTGGGCCCACCTGCTCGTGTTAAAACAATTTTTCGCAACCAACGGTTCGATACCTATTCCTATTTCCTAGATGCCCAAAAACACTTTTGAGTGGTTTCGAGCGGTATCGTTCTTGCAGCATACAAACTTTCTGGTGGGACAACCGACTCGAGTAAAAACTATTTTTCGCAACCAATGGTGCAAAACACATTCCTAGATGCCCAAAAACACTTTTGAGTGGTTTTGAGCTGTTTCGTTCTCGCACCACACAAACTTTCCGGCGGGCCCACCGACTCTTGTAAAAACATTTTTTCGCAATCAACGGTACGATACCTATTCCTAGATGCCCAAAAACACTTTTGAGTGGTTTCGAGAGGTTTTGTTCTCACACCACACAAACTTTCCGGTGGGCCCACCGACTCGGGTAAAAACTATTTTTCGCAACCAATGGTGCAAAACACATTCCTAGATGCCCAAAAACACTTTTGAGTGGTTTCGAGCGGTTTCGTTTTCGCACCGCACAAACTTACTGTGGGCCCACCTACTCGTGTAAAAACATTTTTTCGCAACCAACGGTTCGATACCTATTCCTATTTCCTAGATGCCCAAAAACACTTTTGAGTGGTTTCGAGCGGTATCGTTCTTGCACCACACAAACTTTCTGGTGGGACCACCGACTCGGGTAAAAACTATTTTTCGCAACCAATGGTGCAAAACACATTTATAGATGCCCAAAAACCCTTTTGAGTGGTTTCGAGCGGTTTCGTTGTCGTACCGCACAAACTTACGTTGGGCCCACCTACTCGTGTAAACTATTTTTCGCAACCAATGGTGCAAAACACATTCCTAGATGCCCAAAAACACTTTTGAGTGGTTTCGAGCTGTTTCGTTCTCGCACCACACAAACTTTCCAGCGGGCCCACCGAGTCTTGTAAAAACATTTTTTCGCAACCAACGGTGCGATACCTATTCCTAGATCCCCAAAACACTTTGGAGTGGTTTCGAGAGGTTTCGTTCTCACACCACACAAACTTTCCGGTGGGCCCACCGACTCGGGTAAAAACAATTTTTCGCAACCAATGGTGCAAAACACTTGCCTAGATGCCCAAAAACACCTTTGAGTGGTTTCGAGCGGTTTCGTTTCCGCACCGCACAAACATACGGTGGGTCCACCTACTCGTGTAAAAATAATTTTTCGCAAGCAACGGTTCGATAACTATTCCTATTTCCTAGATGCCCATAAACACTTTTGAGTGGTTTCAAGCAGTATCGTTCTCGCACCACACAATCTTTACGGTGGGCCCACCGACTCAGGGAAAAACTATTTTTCGCAACCAATGGTGCAAAACACATTCCTAGATGCCCAAAAACACTTTTGAGTGGTTTCGTTGTCCTACCGCACAAACTTTCCGGCGGGCTTGCCGACTCTTGTAAAAACAATATTTCGCAACCAACGGTGCGATACCTATTCCTATTTCCTAGATGACCAAAAACACTTTTGAATGGTTTCGAGCGGTTTCGTTGTCACACCACACAAACTTTTCGACGGGCCCACCAACTAGGGTAAAAACTTTTTTTCGCAACCAATAGTGCAAAACACTTTCCTAGATGCCCAAAAACACTTTTGAGTGGTTTCGAGCGGTTTCGTTCTCACACCACACAAACTTTCCGGTGGGCCTGGGACTCGGGTAAAAACTATTTTTCGCAACCAATGGTGCAAAACACATTCCTAGATGCCGAAAAACACTTTTGAGTTGTTTCGAGCGGTTTCGTTTTCGCACCGCACAAACTTATGGTGGGCGCACCTACTCGTCTAAAAACAATATTTCGCAACCAACGGTTCGATACCTATTCCTATTTCCTAGATGCCCGAAAACACTTTTGAATAGTTTCGAGCGGTATCGTTCTCACACCACACAAACTTTCTGGTGGGACCACCGACTCGGGTAAAAACTATTTTTCGCAACCAATGGTGCAAAACACATTCCTAGAAGCCCAAAAACCCTTTTGAGTAGTTTCGAGCGGTTTCGTTGTCGTCCCGCACAATCTTACGGTGGGCCCACCTACTCGTGTAAAAACTATTTTTCGCAACCAATGTTGCAAAACACATTCCTAGATGCCCAAAAACACTTTTGAGTGGTTTCGAGCTGTTTCGTTCCCGCACCACACAAACTTTTCGGCGGACCCACCGACTCTTGTAAAAACATTTTTTCGCAACCAACGGTGCGATACCTATATCTAGATGCCCAAAAACCCTTTTGAGTAGTTTCGAGCGGTTTCGTTGTCGTCCCGCACAAACTTACGGTGGGCCCACCTACTCGTGTAAAAACTATTTTTCGCAACCAATGGTGCAAAACACATTCCTAGATGCCCAAAAACACTTTTGAGTGGTTTCGAGCTGTTTCGTTCTCGCACCACACAAACTTTCCGGCGGGCCCACCGACTCTTGTAAAAACAGTTTTTCGCAATCAACGGTACGATACCTATTCCTAGATGCCCAAAAACACTTTTGAGTGGTTTCGAGAGGTTTCGTTCTCACACCACACAAACTTTCCGGTGGGCCCACCGACTCGGGTAAAAACTATTTTTCGCAACCAATGGTGCAAAACACAATCCTAGATGCCCGAAAACACTTTTGAGTGGTTTCGAGCGGTTTCGTTCTCGTACCGCACAAACTTGCGATGGGCCCACCTACTCGTGTAAAAACTACTTTTCGCAACTAATGGTGCAAAAGACATTCCTAGATGCCCAAAAACACTTTTGAGTGGTTTCGTTGTCCTACCGCACAAACTTTCCAGCGGGCTTACCGACTCTTGTAAAAACAATATTTCGCAACCAACGGTGCGATACCTATTCCTATTTCCTAGATGACCAAAAACACTTTTGAATGGTTTCGAGCGGTTTCGTTGTCACACCACACAAACTTTTCGACGGGCCCACCAACTAGGGTAAAAACTTTTTTTCGCAACCAATAGTGCAAAACACATTCCTAGATGCCCAAAAACACTTTTGAGTGGTTTCGAGCGGTTTCGTTCTCACACCACACAAACTTTCCGGTGGGCCTGGGACTCGGGTAAAAACAATTTTTCGCAACCAATGGTGCAAAACACATTCCTAGATGCCGAAAAACACTTTTGAGTTGTTTCGAGCGGTTTCGTTTTCGCACCGCACAAACTTACGGTGGGCGTACCTACTCGTCTAAAACCAATATTTCGCAACCAACGGTTCGATACCTATTCCTATTTCCTAGATGCCCGAAAACACTTTTGAATGGTTTCGAGCGGTATCGTTCTCGCACCACACAAACTTTCTGGTGGGACCACCGAATCGGGTAAAAACTATTTTTCGCAACCAATGGTGCAAAACACATTCCTAGAAGCCCAAAAACCCTTTTGAGTAGTTTCGAGCGGTTTCGTTGTTGTACCGCACAAACTAACGGTGGGCCCACCTACTCATGTAAAAACTATTTTTCGCAACCAATGGTGCAAAACACATTCCTAGATGCCCAAAAACACTTTTGAGTGGTTTCGAGCTGTTTCGTTCTCGCACCACACAAACTTTCCGGCGGGCCCACCGACTCTTGTAAAAACATTTTTTCGCAATCAACGGTACGATACCTATTCCTAGATGCCCAAAAACACTTTTGAGTGGTTTCGAGAGGTTTCGTTCTCACACCACACAAACTTTCCGGTGGGCCCACCGACTCGGGTAAAAACTATTTTTCGCAACCAATGGTGCAAAACACATTCCTAGATGCCCAAAAACACTTTTGATTGGTTTCGAGCTGTTTCGGTCTGGCACCACACAAACTTTCCGGCGGGCCCACCGGCTCTTGTAAAAACATTTTTTCGCAATCAACGGTACGATACCTATTCCTAGATGCCCAAAAACACTTTTGAGTGGTTTCGAGAGGTTTCGTTCTCACACCACACAAACTTTCCGGTGGGCCCACCGACTCGGGTAAAAACTATTTTTCGCAACCAATGGTGCAAAACACAATCCTAGATGCCCAAAAACACTTTTGAGTGGTTTCGAGCGGTTTCGTTCTCGTACCGCACAAACTTGCGATGGGCCCACCTACTCGTGTAAAAACCATTTTTCGCAACCAATGGTGCAAAACACAATCCTAGATGCCCAAAAACACTTTTGAGTGGTTTCGAGCGGTTTCGTTCTCGTACCGCACAAACTTGCGATGGGCCCACCTACTCGTGTAAAAACTATTTTTCGCAACCAATGGTGCAAAACACATTCCTAGATGCCCAAAAACACTTTTGAGTGGTTTTGAGCGGTTTCGTTTTCGCACCGCACAAACTTACGGTGGGCCCACCTACTCGTGTAAAAACAATATTTCGCAACCAACGGTTCGATACCTATTCCTATTTCCTAAATGCCCAAAAACACTTTTGAGTGGTTTCGAGCGGTTTCGTTCTCACACCACTCAAACTTTCCGGTGGGCCCACCAACGCGGGTAAAAACTATTTTTCGCAACCAATAGTGCAAAACACATTCCTAGATGCCCAAAAACACTTTTTAGTGGTTTCGAGCGGTTTCGTTTTCGCACCGCACAAACTTACGGTGGGCCCACCTACTCATGTAAAAACTATTTTTCGCAACCAATGGTGCAAAACACATTCCAAGATGCCCAAAAACACTTTTGAGTGGTTAGAGCGGTTTCGTTCTCACACCACACAAACTTGCCGGTGGGCCCACCAACTCGGGTAAAAACTATTTTTCGCAACCAATAGTGCAAAACAAATTCCTAGATGCCCAAAAACACTTTTGAGTGGTTAGAGCGGTTTCGTTCTCACACCACACAAACTTTCCGGTAGGCCCACCGACTCGGGTAGAAACTATTTTTCGCAACCAATGGTGCAAAACACATTCCTAGATACCCAAAAACACTTCTGAGTGGTTTCGAGCGGTTTCGTTCTCACACCACACAAACTTTCCGGTGGGCCCACCGACTCGGGTAAAAAGTATTTTTCGCAACCAATAGTGCAAAACACATTCCTAGATGCCCAAAAACACTTTTTAGTGGTTTCGAGCGGTTTCGTTTTCGCACCGCACAAACTTACAGTGGGCCCACCTACTCGTGTAAAATCAATTTTTCGCAACCAACGGTTCGATACCTATTCCTATTTCCTAGATGCCCAAAAACACTTTTGAGTGGTTCCGAGCGGTTTCGTTCTCGCACCACACAAACTTTCTGGTGGGACCACCATCTCGGGTAAAAACTATTTTTCGCAACCAATGGTGCAAAACACAGTCCTAGATGCCCAAAAACACTTTTGAGTGGTTTCGAGCGGTTTTGCTTTTGCACCGCACAAACTTACGGTGGGCCCACCTACTCGCGTGAAAACAATTTTTCGCAACCAACGGTTCGATACCTATTCCTATTTCCTAGATGTCGAAAAACACTTTTGAGTGGTTTCGAGCGGTATCGTTCTCGCACCACACAAACATTCTGTTGGGACCACCTACGCGGGTAAAAACTATTTTTCGCAACCAATGGTGCAAAACACATTCCTAGATGCCCAAAAACACTTTTGAGTGGTTTCGAGTGGTTTCATTGTCGTACCGCACAAACTTACGGTGGGCCCACGTACTAGTGTAAAAACTATTTTTCGCAACCAATGGTGCAAAACATATTCCTAGATGCCCAAAAACACTTTTGAGTGGTCTCGAGCTGTTTCGTTCTCGCACCACACAAACTTTCCAGCGGGCCCACCGACTCTTGTAAAAACAGTTTTTCGCAACCAACGGTGCGATACCTATTCCTAGATGCCCAAAAACACATTTGAGTGGTTTCGAGCGGTTTCGTTCTCACACCACACAAACTTTTCGGTCGGCCCACCGACTAGGGTAAAAACTATTTTTCGCAACCAATGGTGCAAAACACATTCCTAGATGCCCAAAGACACTTTTGAGTGGCTTTGAGTGGTTTCGTTTTCGCACCGCACAAACTTTCGGAGGGCCCACCTACTCGTGTAAAAACAATTTTTCGTAACCAACGGTTCGATACCTATTCGTATTTCCTAGATGCACAAAAACACTTTTGAGTGGTTTCGAGCGGTTTCGTTCTCGCACCACACGATCTTTCCGGCGGGCCCACCGACTCCTGTAAAAACTATTTTTTGCAACTAACGCTGCGATACCTATTCCTAGATGCCCAAACACACTTTTGAGTGGTTTCGAGCGGTTTCGTTTTCGCACCGCACAAACATATGGTGGGCCCTCCTACTCGTGTAAAAACAATTTTTCGCAACCAACGGTACGATACCTATTCCTATTTCCTAGATGCCCGAAAACACTTTTGAGTGGTTTCGAGCGGTATTGTTCTCGCACCACACAAACTTTATGGTGGGACCACCAACTCTGGTAAAATCTATTTTTCGCAACCAACGGTGCCATACCTATTCCTAGATGCGCAAAAACACTTTTGAGTGGTTTCGAGCGGTTTCGTTCTTACGCCGCACAAACTTACGGTGGGCCCACCTACTCGTGTAAAAGCTATTTTTCGCAACCAATGGTGCAATGCACATTCCTAGATGCCCAAAAACACTTTTGAGTGGTTTCGAGCTGTTTCGTTCCCACCGGAAAGTTTGTGTGGTGTGAGAACGAAACCGCTCGAAACCACTCAAAGTGTTTTTGGGATCTAGGAATGTGTTTTGCACCATTGGTTGCGAAAAATAGTTTTTACCCGAGTCGGTGGGCCCACCGGAAAGTTTGTGTGGTGTGAGAACGAAACCGCTCAACCACTCAAAAGTGTTTTTGGGCATCTAGGAATGTGTTTTGCCACTATTGGTTGCGAAAAATAGTTTTTACCCGAGTTGGTGGGCCCACCGGAAGTTTGTGTGGTGTGAGAACGAAACCGCTCAACCACTCAAAAGTGTTTTTGGGCATCTTGGAAAGTGTATTTGACCTTGGTTGCGAAAAATAGTTTTTACAAGAGTAGGTGGGCCCACCGAAGTTTGTGTGGTGCGAAAACGAAACCGCTCGAAACCACTAAAAAGTGTTTTTGGGCATCTAGGAATGTGTTTTGCACATTGGTTGCGAAAAATAGTTTTTACCCGGTGGTGGGCCCACCGGAAAGTTTGGTGGTGGGAGAACGAAACCGCTCGAAACCACTCAAAGTGTTTTTGGGCATCTAGGAATAGGTATCGACCGTTGGTTGCGAAAAAATGTTTTTACAGAGTGGTGGGCCCGCGAAAGTTTGTGGGTGTGAGAACGAAACGCTCGAAACCACTCAAAAGTGTTTTTGGGCATCTAGGAATGTGTTTTGCACCATTGGTTGCGAAAAATAGTTTTTACATGAGTAGGTGGGCCCACCGTAAGTTTGTGTGGTGCGAAAACGAAACCGCTCGAAACCACTAAAAAGTGTTTTTGGGCATCTAGGAATGTGTTTTGCACTATTGGTTGCGAAAAATAGTTTTTACCCGGTTGGTGGGCCCACCGGAAAGTTTGGTGGTGTGAGAACGAAACCGCTCGAAACCACTCAAAAGTGTTTTTGGGCATCTAGGAAATAGGAATAGGTATCGAACCGTTGGTTGCGAAATATTGTTTTTACACGAGTAGGTGGGCCCACCGTAAAGTTTGTGCGGTGCGAAAACGAAACCGCTNACCGCTCGAAACCACTCAGAAGTGTTTTGGGATATCTAGGAATGTGTTTTGCACCATTGGTTGCGAAAAATAGTTTCTACCCGAGTCGGTGGGCCCACCGGAAAGTTTGTGTGGTGTGAGAACGAAACCGCTCAACCACTCAAAAGTGTTTTTGGGCATCTAGGAATGTGTTTTGCACATTGGTTGCGAAAAAATAGTTTTTACCCGAGTTGGTGGGCCCACCGGCAAGTTTGTGTGGCTGTGAGAACGAAAACCGCTCAACCACTCAAAAGTGTTTTTGGGCTCTTGGAATGTGTTTTGCACCATTGGTTGCGAAAAATAGTTTTTACAGAGTAGGTGGGCCCACCGTAAGTTTGTGGGTGCGAAAACGAAACCGCTCGAAACCACTCAAAAGTGTTTTTGGGCATCTAGGAATGTGTTTTGCACTATTGGTTGCGAAAAATAGTTTTTACCCGCGTTGGTGGGCCCACCGAAAGTTTGGTGGGTGGAGAACGAAACCGCTCGAAACCACTCAAAAGTGTTTTTGCGGCATTTAGGAAATAGGAATAGGTATCGAACCGTTGGTTGCGAAAATATTGTTTTTACACGAGTAGGTGGGCCCACCGTAAGTTTGTGCGGTGGAAAACGAAAACCGCTCAAAACCACTCAAAAGTGTTTTTGGGCATCTAGGAATGTGTTTTGCACCATTGGTTGCGAAAAAATAGTTTTTACACGAGTAGCGTGGGCCCATCGCAAGTTTGTGCGGTACGAGAACGAAACCGCTCGAAACCACTCAAAAGTGTTTTTGGGCATCTAGGATATGTGTTTTGCACCTTGGTTGCGAAAAAATGTTTTTACACGAGTCGGTGGGCCCACCGAAGTTTGTGCGGTGCGAAAACGAAACCGCTCGAAAACCACTCAAAAGTGTTTTTGGGCATCTAGGAATGTGTTTTGCACCATTGGTTGCGAAAAATAGTTTTTACCCGAGTCGGTGGGCCCACCGTAAAGTTTGTGGGTGGAGAACGAAACCCTCGAAACCACTCAAAAGTGTTTTTGGGCATGACAGGAATAGGTATCGAACCGTTGTTGCGAAAAATTGTTTTTACACGAGTCGGTGGGCCCACCGGAAAGTTTGTGTGGTGTGAGAACGAAACAGCTCGAAACACTCAAAGTGTTTTTTTGGGCATCTAGGAATGTGTTTTGCCACCATTGGTTGCGAAAAATAGTTTTTTACCCGAGTCGGTGGGCCCACCGGAAAGTTTGTGTGGTGTGAGAACGAAACCGCTCGAAACCACTCAAAAGTGTTTTTGGCATCGAATAGGAATAGGTATCGACCGTTGGTTGCGAAAATGTTTTTACAAGAGTGGTGGGCCCCCGAAAAGTTTGTGTGGTGCGAAGAACGAAACCAGCTCGAAACCACTCAAAAGTGTTTTTGGGCATCTAGGAATAGATGGTATTTGCCACATTGGTTGCGAAAAATAGTTTTTACCCGAGTGGTGGGCCCACCGAAGTTTGTGTGGTGCGGAACGAAACCGCTCGAAACCACTCAAAAGTGTTTTTGGCATCTAGGAATGTGTTTTGCACCATTGGTTGCGAAAAATAGTTTTTACCGAGTCGGTGGCCCACCGAAAGTTTTGTGTGGTACGAAACGAAACCGCTTGAAACCACTCAAAAGTGTTTTTCGGGCATCTAGGAATGTGTTTTGCACCATTGGTTGCGAAAAATAGTTTTTACCCGAGTCGGTGGGCCCACCGTAAGTTTGTGGACGAGAAACGAAACCACTCGAAAACTAGTCAATAAGTGTTTTTGGGCATCTAGGAATGTGTTTTTGCACCATTGGTTGCGAAAAATAGTTTTTACCCGAGTCGGTGGGCCCCAGGAAAGTTTGTGTGGTGCGAGAACGAAACCGCTCGAAACCACTCAAAAGTTTTTTGGGCATCTAGGAATAGATATCGAACCGTTGGTTGCGAAAAAATGTTTTTTACAGACTGAGTGGGCCCGACCGAGAATTTGTGTGGTGCGAGCCCACCGACTCGGGTAAAAAGTATTTTTCGCAACCAATAGTGCAAAACACATTCCTAGATGCCCAAAAACACTTTTTAGTGGTTTCGAGCGGTTTCGTTTTCGCACCGCACAAACTTACGATGGGCCCACCTACCCGTGTAAAAACAATTTTTCGCAACCAACGGTTCGATACCTATTCCTATTTCCTAGATGCCCAAAAACACTTTTGAGTGGTTTCGAGCTGTTTCGTTCTCGCACCACACAAACTGTCCAGCGGGCCCACCGACTCTTGTAAAAACATTTTTTCGCAACCAACGATGCGATTCCTATTCCTAGATGCCCAAAAACACTTTGGAGTGGTTTCGAGCGGTTTCGTTCTCACACCACACAAACTTTCCGATAGGCCCACCGACTCGGGTAAAAACTATTTTTCGCAACCAATGGTGCAAAACATATTCCAAGATGCCCAAAAACACTTTGAGTGGTTTCGAGCGGTTTCGTTTCCGCACCACACAAACATACGGTGGGTCCACCTACTCGTGTAAAAATAATTTTTCGCAAGCAACGGTTCGATAACTATTCCTATTTCCTAGATGCCCATAAACACTTTTGAGTGGTTTCGAGCGGTATCGTTCTCGCACCACACAAACTTTACGGTGGGCCCACCGACTCAGGGAAAAACTATTTTTCGCAACCAATGGTGCAAAACACATTCCTAGATGCCCAAAAACACTTTTGAGTGGTTTCGTTGTCCTACCGCACAAACTTTCCGGCGGGCTTACCGACTCTTGTAAAAACAATATTTCGCAACCAACGGTGCGATACCTATTCCTATTTCCTAGATGACCAAAAACACTTTTGAATGATTTCGAGCGGTTTCGTTGTCACACCACACAAACTTTTCGACGGGCCCACCAACTAGGGTAAAAACTTTTTTTCGCAACCAATAGTGCAAAACACATTCCTAGATGCCCAAAAACACTTTTGAGTGGTTTCGAGCGGTTTCGTTCTCACACCACACAAACTTTCCAGTGGGCCTGGGACTCGGGTAAAAACAATTTTTCGCAACCAACGGTTCGATAACTATTCCTATTTCCTAGATGCCCAAAAACACTTTTGAGTGGTTTCGAGCGGTATCGTTCTCGCACCACACAAACTTTCTGGTGGGACCACCGACTCGGGTAAAAACTATTTTTCGCAACCAACGGTTCGATACCTATTCCTATTTCCTAGATGCCTAAAAACACTTTTGAGTGGTTTCGAGCTGTTTCGTTCTTGCACCACACAAACTTTCCAGCGGGCCCACCGACTCTTGTAAAAACATTTTTCCGCAACCAACGGTGCGATACCTATTCCTAGATGCCCAAAAACACTTTGGAGTGTTTTCGAGCGGTTTCGTTCTCACACCACACAAACTTTCCGGTGGGCCCACCGACTCGGGTAAAAACTATTTTTCGCAACCAATGGTGCAAAACACATTCCTAGATGCCCAAAAACCCTTTTGAGTGGTTTCGAGCTGTTTCGTTCTCGCACCACACAAACTTTCCGGCGGGCCCACCGACTCTTGTAAAAACATTTTTTCGCAATCAACGGTACGATACCTATTCCTAGATGCCCAAAAACACTTTTGAGTGGTTTCGAGAGGTTTCGTTCTCACACCACACAAAATTTCCGGTGGGCCCGCCGACTCGGGTAAAAACTATTTTTCGCAACCAATGGTGCAAAACACATTCCTAGATGCCCAAAAACACTTTTGAGTGGTTTTGAGCGGTTTCGTTTTCGCACCGCACAAACTTACGGTGGGCCCACCTACTCGTGTAAAAACAATATTTCGCAACCAACGGTTCGATACCTATTCCTATTTCCTAGATGCCCAAAAACACTTTTGAGTGGTTTCGTTATCACACCACACAAACTTTCTGGTGGTAGCATCGACTCGGGTAAAAACAATTTTTCGCAACCAATGGTGCAAAACACATTCCTAGATGCCCAAAAACACTTTTGAGTGGTTTCGTTTTCGCACCGCACAAACTTGCGGTGGGCCCACCTACTCGTGTAAAAACAATTTTTCGCAACCAACGGTTCGATACCTATTCCAATTTCCTAGATGCCCGAAAACACTTTTGAATGGTTTCGAGCGGTATCGTTCTCGCACCACACAAACTTTCTGGTGGGACCACCGACTCGGGTAAAAACTATTTTTCCCAACCAATGGTACAAAACACATTCCTAGATGCCCAAAAACCCTTTTGAGTAGTTTCGAGCGGTTTCGTTGTCGTACCGCACAAACTTACGGTGGGCCCACCTACTCGTGTAAAAACTATTTTTCGCAACCAATGGTGCAAAACACATTCCTAGATGCCCAAAAACACTTTTGAGTGGTTTCGAGTGGTTTCGTTGTCCTACCGCACAAACTTTCCAGTTTGCCTACCGACTCTTGTAAAAACATTTTTTCGCAACCAACGGTGCGATACCTATTCCTAGATGCCCAAAAACACTTTGGAGTGGTTTCGAGCGGTTTCGTTCTCACACCACACAAACTTTCCGGTGGGCCCACCGACTCGGGTAAAAACTATTTTTCGCAACCAATGGTGCAAAACACATTCCTAGATGCCCAAAAACCCTTTTGAGTGGTTTCGAGCGGTATCGTTCTCGCACCACACAAACTTTCTGGTGGTAGCATCGACTCGGGTAAAAATAATTTTTCGCAACCAATGGTGCAAAACGAATTCCTAGATGCCCAAAAACACTTTTGAGTGGTTTCGAGCGGTTTCGTTTCCGCACCGCACAAACTTACGGTGGGCCAACCTACTCGTGTAAAAACAATTTTCGCAACCAACGGTTCGATAACTATTCCTATTTCCTAGATGCCCAAAAACACTTTTCAGTGGTTCCGAGCGGTATCGTTCTCGCACCACACAATCTTTCTGGTGGGACCACCGACTCGGGTAAAACTATTTTTCGCAACCAATGGTGCAAAACACATTCCTAGATGCCCCAAAACACTTTTGAGTGGTTTTGAGCGGTTTCGTTTTCGCACCGCACAAACTTACGGTGGGCCCACCTACTCGTGTAAAAACAATATTTCGCAACCAACGGTTTGATACCTATTCCTATTTCCTAGATGCCCAAAAACACTTTTGAGTGGTTTCGAGCTGTTTCGTTCTCGCACCACACAAACTTTCCAGCGGGCCCACCGACTCTTGTAAAAACATTTTTCCGCAACCAACGGTGCGATACCTATTCCTAGATGCCCAAAAACACTTTGGAGTGTTTTCGAGCGGTTTCGTTCTCACACCACACAAACTTTCCGGTGGGCCCACCGACTCGGGTAAAAACTATTTTTCGCAACCAATGGTGCAAAACACATTCCTTGATGCCCAAAAACACTTTTGAGTGGTTTCGAGCGGTTTCGTTTCCGTACCGCACAAACTTACGGTGGGCCCACCTACTCGTGTAAAAACAATTTTTCGCAACCAACGGTTCGATACCTATTCCTATTTCCTAGATGCCAAAAACACTTTTGAGTGGTTTCGAGCGGTTTCGTTCTTGTACCGCACAAACTTACGGTGGGCCCACCTACTCGTGTAAAAACTATTTTTCGCAACCAATGGTGCAAAACACATTCCTAGATGCCCAAAAACACTTTTGAGTGGTTTCGAGCGGTTTCGTTTTCGCACCGCACAAACTTTCGGTGGGCCCACCTAATCGTGTAAAAACAATATTTCGCAACCAACGGTTCGATACCTATTCCAATTTCCTAGATGACCAAAAACACTTTTGAATGGTTCCGAGCGGTTTCGTTGTCACACCACACAAACTATCCCGTGGGCCCACCAACTCGGGTAAAAACTTTTTTTCGCAACCAATAGTGCAAAACACATTCCTAGATGCCCAAAAACACTTTTGAGTGGTTTCGAGCGGTTTCGTTCTCACACCACACAAACTTTCCGGTGGGCCCACCGACTCGGGTAAAAACTATTTTTCGCAACCAATGGTGCAAAACACATTCCTAGATGCCCAAAAACAATTTTGAGTTGTTTCGAGCGGTTTCGTTTTCGCACCGCAGAAACTTACGGTGGGCCCACCTACTCGTGCAAAAACAATATTTCGCAACCAACGGTTCGATACCTATTCCTATTTCCTAGATGCCCAAAAACACTTTTGAGTGGTTTCGAGCGGTTTCGTTCTCGCACCACACAAACTTTCTAGTGGGACCACCGACTCGGGTAAAAACTATTTTTCGCAACCAATGGTAGAAAACACATTCCTAGATGCCCAAAAACACTTTTGACTGGTTAGATCGGTTTCGTTCTCCCACCACACAAACTTTCTGGTGGGACCACCGACTCGGGTAAAAACTATTTTTCGCAACCAATGGTGCAAAACACATTCCTAGATGCCCAAAAACCCTTTTGAGTGGTTTCGAGCGGTTTCGTTGTCGTACCGCACAAACTTACGGTGGGCCCACCTACTCGTGTAAAAACAATTTTTCGGAACCAACGGTTCGATACCTATTCCTAGATGCCCAAAAACACTTTGGAGTGGTTTCGAGTGGTTTCGTTCTCACACCACACAAACTTTCCGGTGGGAGCACCGACTCGGGTAAAAACTATTTTTCGCAACCAATGGTGCAAAACACATTCCTAGATGCCCAAAAACACTCTTGAGTGGTTTCGAGCGGTATCGTTTCCGCACCGCACAAACTTACGGTGGGCCCACCTACTCGTGTAAATACTATTTTTCGAAACCAATGGTGCAAAACACATTCCTAGATGCCCAAAAACACTTTTGAGTGGTTTCGAGCTGTTTCGTTCTCGCACCACACAAACTTTCCAGCGGGCCCACCGACTCTTGTAAAAACATAATAGGTTTCGAGCGGTTTCGTTCTCGCACCACACAAACTTTCTGGTGGGACCACCGACTCGGGTAAAAACTATTTTTCGCAACCAACGGTGCGAACACATATTCCTAGATGCCCAAAAACACTTTTGAGTGGTTTCGAGCTATTTCGTTCTCGCACCACACAAACTTTCCGGTGCCACCGACTCGTAAAAACTATTTTCCGCAACCAATGGTGCGAAAACACATTCCTAGATGCCCAAAAACACTTTTGAGGTTTTCGAGCGGTTTCGTTCCGTCCACCACACAAACTTTCGGGGGGCCCACCACTCGTGGTAAAAACTATTTTTCGCAACCAATGGTGCAAACACATTCCTAGATGCCCAAAACATTTGAGGGTTTCGAGCGGTTTCGTTCTCGCACCACACAAACTTTCCGGCGGGCCCACCGACTCTGTAAAAACATTTTTTCGCAACCAAGGTGCGAAACCATATCCTAGATGCCAAAAACACTTTTGAGTGGTTTCGAGCTAGTTTCGTTCTCCACCACACAACTTTCCGGTGGGCCACCGACTCGGTAAAAACTATTTTTCGCAACCAATGGTGCGAAACACATTCCTAGATGCCCAAAACACTTTTAGAGTGTTTCGAGCGGTTTCGTTCTCGCACCACACAAACTTTCGGTGGCCCCACCGACTCGTGTAAAAAAATTTTTTCGCAACCAACGGTCGATACCTATTCCTACATGACCCAAAAACACTTTTGAGTGGTTTGAGCGGTTTTTCTCCACCACACAAACTTTCCGGTGGGCCCACCGACTCGGGTAAAAACTATTTTTCGCAACCAATGGTGCAAAACACATTCCTAGATGCCCAAAAACACTTTTGAGTGGTTTGAGCGGTTTCGTTCTCGCACCGCACAAACTTTCCGGTGGGCCCACCTACTCGTTAAAAACATTTTTCGCAACCAACGGTCGATACCTATTCATTTCCTAGATGCCCAAAACACTTTGAGGTTTCGAGCGGTTTCGTTCTCGCACCACACAAACTTTGGTGGGCCCACGATCTCGGGTAAAAACTATTTTTCGCAACCAATGTGCAAAAACACATTCCTAGATGCCCAAAAACCCTTTTGAGTGGTTTCGAGCGTTTCGTTCTCGCACCACACAAACTTTCGGTGGGCCCACCTACTCGTGTAAAACTATTTTTCGCAACCAATGGTGCAAACACATTCCTAGATGCCCAAAAACACTTTTGAGTGGTTTCGAGCTGGTTTCGTTGTCCACCCACAAACTTTCCGTGGCCCACCACTCGTGTAAAAACTATTTTTTCGCAACCAATCGGTGCGAAACACATTCCTAGATGCCCAAAAACACTTTGAGGGTTTCGAGCGGTTTCGTTCTCCACCACACAAACTTTCCGGTGGGCCCACCGACTCGGGTAAAAACTATTTTTCGCAACCAATGGTGCAAAACACATTCCTAGATGCCCAAAACACTTTTGAGTGGTTTCGAGCGGTTTCGTTCTCGCACCCACAAACTTCGGTGGGCCCACCACTCGTGTAAAACAATTTTTCGCAACCAATGGTGCAAACACGATTCCTACATGCCCAAAAACACTTTTGAGTGGTTTCGAGCGGTTTCGTTCTCGCACCACACAAACTTTCCGGTGGGCCCACCGACTCGTGGTAAAAACTATTTTTTCGCAACCAATGGTCGAAACACATTCCTAGATGCCCAAAAACACTTTGAGGTTTCGAGCGGTTTCGTTCTCGCACCACACAAACTTTCGGTGGGCCCACCGACTCAAAAACTATTTTTCGCAACCAATGGTGCAAAACACATTCCTAGATGCCCAAAAACACTTTTGAGTGGTTTTCGAGCGGTTTCGTTTTCGCACCGCACAAACTTACGGTGGGCCCACCTACTCGTGTAAAAACAATTTTTCGCAACCAACGGTGCGATACCTATTCCTATTCCTAGACCCAAAAACACTTTTGAGTGGTTTCGAGCGGTTTCGTTCTCGCACCACACAAACTTTCCGGTGGGCCCACCGACTCGTAAAAACTATTTTTCGCAACCAATGGTGCGAAAACCATTCCTAGATGCCCAAAAACACTTTTGAGTGTTTCGAGCGGTTTCGTTCTCGCACCACACAAACTTTCCGGTGGGCCCACGACTATCGTGTAAAAACTATTTTTCGCAACCAATGGTGCAAACACATTCCTAGATGCCCAAAAACACTTTTGAGTGGTTTCGAGCGTTTCGTTTCCACCCACAAACTTTCCGTGGGCCCACCACTCGTGTAAAAACTATTTTTCGCAACCAAGGTGCCGAACACATTCCTAGATGCCCAAAAACACTTTTGAGTGTTTCGAGCGTTTCGTTTTCGCACCACACAAACTTTCGGTGGGCCCACCGACTCGTGTAAAAACTATTTTTTCGCAACCAATGGTGCAAAACACATTCCTAATGCCCAAAAACACTTTTGAGTGGTTTTGAGCTGTTTCGTTCTCGCACCACACAAACTTTCCAGCGGGCCCACCGACTCTTGTAAAAACATTTTTTCGCAACCAACGGTGCGATACCTATTCCTAGATGCCCAAAAACACTTTGGAGTGGTTTCGAGCGGTTTCGTTCTCACACCACACAAACTTTCCGGTGGGCCCACCGACTCGGGTAAAAACTATTTTTCGCAACCAATGGTGCAAAACACATTCCTAGATGCCCAAAAACACTTTTGAATAGTTTCGTGCGGTTTCGTTTCCGCACCGCACAAACTTACGGTGGGCCCACCTACTCGTGTAAAAACAATTTTTCGCAACCAACGGTTCGATACCTATTCCTATTTCCTAGATGCCCGAAAACACTTTTGAGTGGTTTCGAGCGGTATCGTTCTCGCACCACACAAACTTTCTGGTGGGACCACCGACTCGGGTAAAAACTATTTTTCGCAACCAATGGTGCAAAACACATTCCTAGATGCCCAAAAACCCTTTTGAGTGGTTTCAAGCGGTTTCGTTGTCGTACCGCACAAACTTACGGTGGGCCCACCTACTCGTGTAAAAACTATTTTTCGCAACCAATGGTGCAAAACACATTCCTAGATGCCCAAAAACACTTTTGAGTTGTTTCGAGGTATTTCGTTCTCGCACCACACAAACTTTCCAGCGGGCCCACCGACTCTTGTAAAAACATTTTTTCGCAACCAACGGTGCGATACCTATTCCTAGATGCCCAAAAACACTTTGGAGTGGTTTCGAGCGGTTTCGTTCTCACACCACACAAACTATCCGGTTGGTCCACCGACTCGGGTAAAAACTATTTTTCGCAACCAATGGTGCAAAACGCATTCCTAGATGCCCAAAAACACTTTTGAGTGGTTTCGAGCTGTTTCGTTCTCGCACCACACAAACATTCCAGTGGGCCCACCTACTCGTGTAAAAACAATTTTTCGCAACCAACGGTTCGATACCTATTCCTAGATGCCCAAAAACACTTTGGAGTGGTTTCGAGCGGTTTCGTTCTCACACCACACAAACTTTCCGGTGGGAGCACCGACTCGGGTAAAAACTATTTTTCGCAACCAATGGTGCAAAACACATTCCTAGATGCCCAAAAACACTTTTGAGTGGTTTCGAGCTGTTTCGTTCTCGCACCACACAAAATTTCCAGCGGGCCCACCGACTCTTGTAACAACATTTTTTCGCAACCAACGGTGCGATACCTATTCCTAGATGCCCAAAAACACTTTGGAGTGGTTTCGAGCAGTTTCGTTCTCACACCACACAAACTTTCCGGTGGGAGCACCGACTCGGGTAAAAACTATTTTTCGCAACCAATGGTGCAAAACACATTCCTAGATGCCCAAAAACACTTTTGAGTGGTTTCGAGCGGTATCATTCTCGCACCACTCAAACTTTCTGGTGGGACCACCGACTCAGGTAAAAACTATTTTTCGCAACCAATGGTGCAAAACACATTCCTAGATGCCCAAAAACACTTTTGAGTTGTTTCGAGGTATTTCGTTCTCGCACCACACAAACTTTCCAGCGGGCCCACCGACTCTTGTAAAAACATTTTTTCGCAACCAACGGTGCGATACCTATTCCTAGATGCCCAAAAACACTTTGGAGTGGTTTCGAGCGGTTTCGTTCTCACACCACACAAACTTTCCGGTGGGCCCACCGACTCGGGTAAAAACTATTTGTCGCAACTAACGGTTCGAAACCTGTTCCTATTTCCTAGTTGCCCGAAAACACTTTTGAGTGGTTTCGTGCGGTATCGTTCTCGCACCACACAAACTTTCTGGTGGGACCACCGACTCAGGTAAAAACTATTTTTCGCAACCAATGGTGCAAAACACATTTCTAGTTGCCCAAAAACACTTTTGAATAGTTTCAAGCGGTTTCGTTTTCGCACCGCACAAACTTACGGTGGGCCCACCTACTCGTGTAAAAACAATATTTTGCAACCAACGGTTCGATACCTATTCCTAGATGCCCAAAAACACTTTTGAGTGGTTTCGAGCGGTTTCATTCTCACACCACACAAACTTTTCGCTGGGCCCACCGACTCGGGTAAAAACTATTTTTCCCAACCAATGGTGCAAAACACATTCCTAGTTGCCCAAAAACACTTTTGAGTGGTTTCAAGCGGTTTCGTTTTCGCACAGCACAAACTTACGGTGGGCCCACCTACTCGTGTAAAAACAATATTTCGCAACCAACGGTTCTATACCTATTCCTAGATGCCCAAAAACACTTTTGAGTGGTTTCGAGCGATTTCATTCTCACACCACACAAACTTTTCGGTGGGCCCACCGACTCTGGTAAAAACTGTTTTTCGCAACCAATGGTGCAAAACACATTCCTAGATGCCCAAAAACACTTTTGAGTGGTTTCGAGCGGTTTCGTTTTCGCACCGCACAAACTTACGGTGGGCCCACCTACTCGTGTAAAAACAATATTTCGCAACCAACGGTTCGATACCTATTCCTATTTCCTAGATGCCCGAAAACACTTTTGAGTGGTTTCGAGCGGTATCGTTCTCGCACCACACAAACTTTCTGGTGGGACCACTGACTCGGGTAAAAACTATTTTTCGCAACCAATGGTGCAAAACACATTCCTAGATGCCCAAAAACACTTTTGAGTGGTTTCGAGCTGTTTCGTTCTCGCTCCACCCAAACTTTCCGACGGGCCCACCGTCTCTTGTAAAAACATTTTTTCGCAACCAACGGTTCGATACCTACTCCTAGATGCCTAAAAACACTTTTGAGTGGTTTCGAGCGGTTTCGTTCTCACACCACACAAACTTTCCGGTGGGCCTACCGAGTCAGATAAAAACTATTTTTCGCAACCAATGGTCCAAAACACATTCCTAGATGCCAAAAACACTTTTGAGTGGTTTCGAGCGGTTTCGTTCTCACACCACACAAACTTTCCGATGGGCCGACCGACTCGGGTAGAAACTGTTTTTCGCAACCAATGGTGCAAAACACATTCCTAGATGCCCAAAAACACTTTTGAGTGGTTACGAGCGCTTTTGTTTCCGTACCGCACAAACTTACGGTGGGCCCAGCTACTCGTGTAAAAACAATTTTTCGCAACCAACGGTTCGATACCTATTCCTATTTCCTAGAAGCCCAAAAACACTTTCGAGTGGTTTCGAGCGGTTTCGTTCTTGTACCACACAAACTTACGGTGGGGCCACCTAATTGTGTAAAAACTATTTTTCGCAACTAATGGTGCAAAACACATTCCTAGATGACCAAAAACACTTTTGAGTGGTTTCGAGCCGTTTCGTTTTCGCACCGCACAAACTTACGGTGGGCCCACCTACTCATGTAAAAACAATATGTCGCAACCAACGGTTCGATACCTATACCTATTTCCTAGATGACCAAAAACACTTTTGAGTGGTTTCGAGCGGTTTCGTTCTCACACCACTCAAACTTTCTGGTGGGACCACCGACTAAGGTAAAAACTATTTTTCGCAACCAACGGTGCAAAACAAATTCCTAGATGCCCAGAAACACTTTTGAGTGGTTTCGAGCGGTATCGTTCTCGCACCACTCAAACTTTCTGGTGGGACCACCGACTCAGGTAAAAACTATTTTTCGCATCCAATGGGGCAAAACACATTCCTAGATGCCCAGAAACACTTTTGAGTGGTTTCGAGCTGTTTCGTTCTCGCACCACACAAACTTTCTAGCGGGCCCACCGACTCTTGAAAAAACATTTTTTCGCAACCAACGGTGCGATACCTATTCCTAGATGCCCAAAAACACTTTTGAGTGGTTTCGAGCGGTTTCGTTCTCACACCACACAAACTTTCCGGTGGGCCCACCAACTCGGGTAAAAACTATTTTTCGCAACCAATAGTGCAACACACATTACTAGATGCCCAAAAACAATTTTGAGTGGCTAGAGCGGTTTCGTTCTCACACCACACAAACTTTTCGGTGGGCCCACCGACTCGGGTAAAAACTACTTTTCGCAACCAATGGTGCAAAACACATTCCTAGATGCCCAAAAAATCTTTTGAGTGGTTTCGAGCGGTTTCGTTTTCGCACCGCACAAACTTACGGTGGGCCCACCTACTCGTGTAAAAACATTTTTTCATAACCAATGGTGCAAAACACATTCCTAGATGCCCAAAAACACTTTTGACTGGTTTCGAGCTCTTTCGTTCTTGCACCACACAAGCTTTCCAGCGGGCCCACCGACTCGGGTAAAAATTATTTTTCGCAACCAATGGTGCAAATCACATTCCTAGATGCCCAAAAACACTTTTGAGTGGTTTCAAGCTGTTTCGTTCTCGCACCACACAAACTTTCCAGCGGACCCACCGACTCTTCTAAAAACATTTTTTCGCAACCAACGGTGCGATACCTATTCCTAGATGCCCAAAAACACTTTTGAGTGGTTTCGAGCGGTTTCGTTCTCACACCACATTAACTTTCCGGTGGGCCCACCAACTCGGGTAAAAACTATTTTTCGCAACCAATGGTGCAAAACACATTCCTAGATGCCCAAAAACACTTTTGAGTGGTTTCGAGCGGTTTCCTTTCCGCACCGCACAAACTTACGGAGGGCCCACCTACTCGTGTGAAAACAATTTTTCGCAACCAACGGTTCGATACCAATTCCTATTTCCTAGATGCCCAAAAACACTTTTGAGTGGTTTCGAGCGGTATCGTTCTCGCACCACACAAACTTTCTGGTGGGACCACCGACTCGGGTAAAAACTATTTTTCGCAACCAAAGGTGGAAAACACATTCCTAGATGCCCAAAAACACTTTTGAATGGTTTCGAGGGGTTTCGTTGTCGTACCGCACAAACTTTCCGGCGGGCCCACCGACTCTTGTAAAAACAATTTTTCGCAACCAACGGTGCGATACCTATTCCTAGATGCCCAAAAACACTTTTGAGTGGTTTCGAGCGGTTTCGTTCCCAGACCACACAAACTTTCCGGTGGGCCCACCGACCCGGGTAAAAACTATTTTTCGCAACCTGTGGTGCAAAACACATTCCTAGTTGCCCAAAAACACTTTTGAGTGGTTACGAGCGCTTTCGTTTCCGTACCGCACAAACTTACGGTGGGCCCAGCTACTCGTGTAAAAACAATTTTTCGCAACCAACGGTTCGATACCTATTCCTATTTCCTAGAAGCCCAAAAACACTTTCGAGTGGTTTCGAGCGGTTTCGTTCTTGTACCGCACAAACTTACGGTGGGGCCACCTAATTGTGTAAAAATTATTTTTCGCAACCAATGGTGCAAAACACATTCCTAGATGCCCAAAAACACTTTTGAGTGGTTTCGAGCCGTTTCGTTTTCGCACCGCACAAACTTACGGTGGGCCCACCTACTCATGTAAAAACAATATGTCGCAACCAACGGTTCGATACCTATACCTATTTCCTAGATGACCAAAAACACTTTTGAGTGGTTTCGAGCGGTTTCGTTCTCACACCACTCAAACTTTCTGGTGGGACCACCGACTAAGGTAAAAACTATTTTTCGCAACCAACGGTGCAAAACAAATTCCTAGATGCCCAGAAACACTTTTGAGTGGTTTCGAGCGGTATCATTCTCGCACCACTCAAACTTTCTGGTGGGACCACCGACTCAGGTAAAAACTATTTTTCGCATCCAATGGTGCAAAACACATTCCTAGATGCCCAA
>BDMV01000001.1:31921692-31990032 GCA_008326285.1 Oryza officinalis | reverse complement strand
CTATTTTTCGCAACCAATGGTGCAAAACACATTCCTAGATGCCCAAAAACCCTTTTAAGTGGTTTCGAGTGGTTTCGTTGTCGCACCGCACAAACTTAAGGTGGGCCCACCTACTCGTGTAAAAACAATTTTTCGCAACCAACGGTTCGATACCTAGTCCTATTTCCTTGATGCCCGAAAACACTTTTGAGTGGTTTCGAGCGGTATCGTTCTCGCACCACACAAAGTTTCTGGTGGGACCACCGACTCGGGTAAAAACTATTTTTCGCAACCAATGGTGCAAAACACATCCTAGATGCCCAAACAACACTTTTGAGTGGTTTCGAGTGGTTTCGTTGTCGTACCGCACAAACATACGGTGGGCCCACGTACTCGTGTAAAAACTATTTTTCGCAACCAATGGTGCAAAACACATTCCTAGATGCCCAAAGCCACTTTTTAGTGGTTTCGAGCGGTTTCGTTGTCGTACCGCACAAACTTACGGTGGGCCCACCTACTCGTGTAAAAACTATTTTTTGCAACCAATGGTGCAAAACACATTCCTAAATGCCCAAAAACACTTTTGAGTGGTTTCGAGCTGTTTCGTTCTAGCACCACACAAACTTACGGTGGGCCCACCTACTCGGGTAAAAACTATTTTTCGCAACCAAAGGTGCAAAACACATTCCTAGATGCCCAAAAACACTTTTGAGTGATTTCGAGGGGTTTCGTTGTCATACCGCACAAACTTTCCGGCGGGCCCACCGACTCTTGTAAAAACAATTTTTCGCAACGAACGGTGCGATACCTATTCCTTGATGCCCAAAAACACTTTTGAGTGGTTTCGAGCGGTTTCGTTGTCGTACCGCACAAACTTACGGTAGGCCCACCTACTCGTGTAAAAACTATTTTTCGCAACCAATGGTGCAAAACACATTCCTAGATGCCCAAAAACACTTTTGAGTGGTTTCGAGGTGTTTCGTTCTCGCACCACACAAACTTTCCAGCGGGCCCACCGACTCTTCTAAAAACATTTTTTCGCAACCAACGGTGCGATACCTATTCCTAGATGCCCAAAAACACTTTTGAGTGGTTTCGAGCGGTTTCATTCTCACACCACACAAACTTTCCGGTGGGCCCACCAACTCGAGTAAAAACTATTTTTCGCAACCAATGGTGCAAAACACATTCCTAGATGCCCAAAAATACTTTTGAGTGGTTTCGAGCGGTTTCCTTTCCGCACCTCACAAACTTACGGTGGGCCCACCTACTCGTGTGAAAACAATTTTTCGCAACCAACGGTTCGATACCAATTCCTATTTCCTAGATGCCCAAAAACACTTTTGAGTGGTTTCGAGCGGTATCGTTCTCGCACCACACAAACTTTCTGGTGGGACCACCGACTCGGGTAAAAACTATTTTTCGCAACCAAAGGTGCAAAACACATTCCTAGATGCCCAAAAACACTTTTGAATGGTTTCGAGGGGTTCCGTTGTCGTACCGCACAAACTTTCCGGCGGGCCCACCGACTCTTGTAAAAACAATTTTTAGCAACCAACGGTGCGATACCTATTCCTAGATGCCCAAAAACACTTTTGAGTGGTTTCGAGCGGTTTCGTTCCCAGACCACACAAACTTTCCGGTGGGCCCACCGACCCGGGTAAAAACTATTTTTCGCAACCTGTGGTGCAAAACACATTCCTAGTTGCCCAAAAACACTTTTTTGTGGTTTCAAGCGGTTTCGTTGTCGTACCACACAAACTTACGGTGGGCCCACCTACTCGTGTAAAAACTATTTTTCGCAACCAATGGTGCAAAACACATTCCTAGATGCCCAAAAACACTTTTGAGTGGTTTCGAGCTGTTTCGTTCTCGCACCACCCAAACATTCCAGCGGGCCCACCGACTGTTGTAAATACATTTTTTCGCAACCAACGGTGCGATACCTATTCCTAGATGCCCAAAAACACTTTTGAGTGGTTTCGAGCGGTTTCGTTCTCACACCACACAAACTTTCCGGTGGGCCCACCAACTCGGGTAAAAACTATTTTTCGCAACCAACGGTTCGATACCTATTCCTATTTCCTAGAAGCCCGAAAGCACTTTTGAGTGGTTTCGAGCGGTATCATTCTCGCACCACACAAACTTTCTGATGGGACCACCGACTCGGGTAAAAACTATTTTTCGCAACCAAAGGTGCAAAACACATTCCTAGATGCCCAAAAACACTTTTGAGTGGTTTCGAGGGGTTTCGTTGTCATACCGCACAAACTTTCCGGCGGGCCCACCGACTCTTGTAAAAACAATTTTTCGCAACGAACGGTGCGATACCTATTCCTTGATGCCCAAAAACACTTTTGAGTGGTTTCGAGCGGTTTCGTTGTCGTACCGCACAAACTTACGGTAGGCCCACCTACTCGTGTAAGAACTATTTTTCGCAACCAACGGTTCGATACCTATTCCTATTTCCTAGAAGCCCGAAAGCACTTTTGAGTGGTTTCGAGCGGTATCGTTGTCGCACCACACAAACTTTCTGATGGGACCACCGACTCGGGTAAAAACTATTTTTCGCAACCAAAGGTGCAAAACACATTCCTAGATGCCCAAAAACACTTTTGAGTGGTTTCGAGGGGTTTCGTTGTCGTACCGCACAAACTTTCCGGTGGGCCCACCGACTCTTTTAAAAACAATTTTTCGCAACCAACGGTGCGATACCTATTCCAAGATGCCCAAAAACACTTTGGAGTGGTTTCGAGCGGTTTCGTTCTCACACCACTCAAACTTTCCGGTGGGCCCACCGACTCGGGTAAAAACTATTTTTCGCAACCAATGGTGCAAAACATATTCCTAGATGCCCAAAAACACTTTTGAGTGGTTTCGAGCGGTTTCGTTTCCACACCGCACAAACTTAAGGTGGGCCCACCTACTCGTGTAAAAACAATTTTTCGCAACCAACGGTTCGATACCTAGTCCTTTTTCCTAGATGCCCAAAAACACTTTTGAGTGGTTTCGAGCGGTTTCGTTCCCAGACCACACAAACTTTCCGGTGGGCCCACCGACCCGGGTAAAAACTATTTTTCGCAACCTATGGTGCAAAACACATTCCTAGTTGCCCAAACACACTTTTGTGTGGTTTCCAGCGGTTCTGTTTTCGCACCGCACAAACTTACGGTGGGCCAACCTACTCGTGTAAAAACAATATTTCGCAACCAACGGTTCGATACCAATTCCAAGATGCCCAAAAACACTTTTGAGTGGTTTCGAGCGGTTTCGTTGTCGTACCGCACAAACTTACGGTGGGCCCACCTACTCGTGTAAAAACTATTTTTCGCAACCAATGGTGCAAAACACATTCCTAGAAGCCCAAAAACACTTTTGAGTGGTTTCGAGCTGTTTCGTTCTCACACCACACAAACATTCCAGCGGGCCCACCGACTGTTGTAAATACATTTTTTCGCAACCAACGGTGCGATACCTATTCCTAGATGCCCAAAAACACTTTTGAGTGGTTTCGAGCGGTTTCGTTCTCACACCACACAAACTTTCCGGTGGGCCCACCAACTCGGGTAAAAACTATTTTTCGCAACCAATGGTTCGATTCCTATTCCTATTTCCTAGAAGCCCGAAAGCACTTTTGAGTGGTTTCGAGCGGTATCGTTCTCGCACCACACAAACTTTCTGATTGGACCACCGACTCGGGTAAAAACTATTTTTCGCAACCAAAGGTGCAAAACACATTCCTAGATGCCCAAAAACACTTTTGAGTGGTTTCGAGGTGTTTCGTTGTTGTACCGCACAAACTTTCCGGCGGGCCCACCGACTCTTTTAAAAACAATTTTTCGCAACCAACGGTGCGATACCTATTCTAAGATGCCCAAAAACACTTTGGAGTGGTTTCGAGCGGTTTCGTTCTCACACCACACAAACTTTCCGGTGGGCCCACCGACTCGGGTAAAAACTATTTTTCGCAACCAATGGTGCAAAACATATTCCTAGATGCCCAAAAACACTTTTGAGTGGTTTCGAGCGGTTTCGTTTCCGCACCGCACAAACTTAAGGTGGGCCCACCTACTCGTGTAAAAACAATTTTTCGCAACCAACGGTTCGATACCTAGTCCTTTTTCCTAGATGCCCGAAAACACTTTTGAGTGGTTTCGAGCGGTATCGTTCTCGCACCACACAAACTTTCTGGTGGGACCACCGACTCGGGTAAAAACTATTTTTCGCAACCAATGGTGCAAAACACATTCCTAGATGCCCAAAAACCCTTTTAAGTGGTTTCGAGCGCTTTCGTTTCCGTACCGCACAAACTTACGGTGGGCACAGCTACTCGTGTAAAAACAATTTTTCGCAACCAACGGTTCGATACCTATTCCTATTTCCTAGATGCCCAAAAACACTTTCGAGTGGTTTCGAGCGGTTTCGTTCCTGTACCGCACAAACTTACGGTGGGCCCACCTAATTGTGTAAAAACTATTTTTCGCAACCAATGGTACAAAGCACATTCCTAGATGCCCAAAATCACTTTTGAGTGGTTTCGAGCCGTTTCGTTTTCGCACCGCACAAACTTACGGTGGGCCCACCTACTCATGTAAAAACAATATTTCGCAACCAACGGTTCGATACCTATACCTATTTCCTAGATGACCAAAAACACTTTTGAGTGGTTTCGAGCGGTTTCGTTCTCACACCACTCAAACTTTCTGGTGGGACCACCGACTCAGGTAAAAACTATTTTTCGCAACCAACGGTGCAAAACAAATTCCTAGATGCCCAAAAACACTTTTGAGTGGTTTCGAGCGGTATCATTCTCGCACCACTCAAACTTTCTGGTGGGACCACCGACTCAGGTAAAAACTATTTTTCGCAACCAATGGTGCAAAACACATTCCTAGATGCCCAAAAACACTCTTGAGTGGTTTCGAGCGGTTTCGTTCTCGTACCGCACAAACTTACGGTGGTCCCACCTGGTCGTGTAAAAACTATTTTTCGCAACCAATGGTGCAAAACACATTCCTAGATGCCCAAAAACACTTTTGAGTGGTTTCGAGCGGTTTCGTTGTCGTACCGCACAAACTTACGGTGGGCCCACCTACTCGTGTAAAAACTATTTTTCGCAACCAATGGTGCAAAACACATTCCTAGATGCCCAAAAACACTTTTGAGTGGTTTCGAGCTGTTTCGTTCTCGCACCACACAAACTTTCCAGCGGGCCCACTGACTCTTGTAAAAACATTTTTTCGCAACCAACGGTGCGATACCTATTCCTATTTCCTAGATGCCCAAAAACACTTTTGAGTGGTTTCGAGCGGTTTCGTTCTCACACCACACAAACTTTCCGGTGGGACCACCGACTCAGGTAAAAACTATTTTTCGCAACCAATGGTGCAAAACACATTCCTTGATGCCTAAAAACACACTTGAGTGGTTTCGAGCGGTTTTGTTCTCGTACCGCACAAACTTACGGTGGGCCCACCTACTCGTGTAAAAACTATTTTTCGCAACCAATGGTGCAAAACACATTCCTAGATGCCCAAAAACACTTTTGAGTGGTTTCGAGCAGATTCGTTCTCGCACCACACAAACTTTCCGGCGAGCCCACCGACTCTTGTAAAAACATTTTTTCGCAACCAACGGTGCGATACGTATTGCTAGATGCCCAAAAACACTTTTGAGTGGTTTCGAGCGGTATCATTCTCGCACCACTCAAACTTTCTGGTGGGACCACCGACTCAGGTAAAAACTATTTTTCGCAACGAATGGTGCAAAACACATTCCTAGATGCCCAAAAACACTCTTGAGTGGTTTCGAGTGGTTTCGTTCTCATACCGCACAAACTTACGGTGGTCCCACCTACTCGGGTAAAAACTATTTTTCGCAACCAATGGTCACTACTACAAAAATGATTTTCCTGGACGAGGCCTCCGATAGATTCCATACGGGCCATAAGTGGCCGCGCCTGGAAAAGCCGATGCGGCATTATCCCGTGCGGTCCACTTAAGCGACCGCACGGGAAAATCCATATTTCCGTGCGGTCCCTTGAGTGGACCGCACGGGATAATACCGCACTATTCCATGCGGCCCACTTAAGGGACCGCACGGAAATATGAATTTTCCCGTGCGGTCCACTTAAGGCGCCCGCACGGAAAGGGCCCGCTACTGTTGGACAATGTGGCATTTTCAGGATTTTTCCTACTTATTTTCTTTCTCCTCTTCTTTATAATGCTATAATTTATTTTGTGGGCTAGATAAAATAAATAAAGTGGATTTTTGTGGAGATATATAAAAACACCTAGTTTCCATTTTCCTTGGTTTCACACAAAAATTCCTTATATTTTATTCTCAGCAAAATAAAGAAAATCGGCCTGTCCGAAATTAGATTGAATTTTTAGGGGGTCAAAACTAATAAAATAAATTATGGAAAAATTATATTAATTCATTATAAATAAGATAGTATTTTAATAAATTATGTTCCTTATACACTTTCATATAATTTAATGCATTTTTGGATGAGGTACGAGTTTTGCCGATTAGGGTTTAGGGTTTAGGGTTTTGACCAATTTAATTGGGGATCTAGATGTAGAGATAAAATCATGCCAAAATTCAAGTGAGTCTAACATATTGAGTAGCATCCACATGAATTTTTCCATGATTTTATCTTACACCAATTAGTTTTAACAATTCACTAAGCTTATCTTTGAGTCTGTCGTCAAACAGTAATAACTCGAGTGTCCTTCGATAAAACAACCATATCTTTTTCATACGGATTCGAAATCAGACATATAATATATCGACGGACATCTACAAAAAAAGTTACATCCGTTGCTCCCCAGCTTTGCTGGGTTCGGCGAAATAAAAATCTCGAAATTCCGCTTGCAAGATTGTGTTTTTGAGGTGAGAAGCTTCGGGACCCTTTTCGATAGAACTTTGAAAAATTCTACGGACCACATATTTCGTCCGTTCGAGCTTATATTTTCTGTGGTTGGTTCCTGCGTGCTCCTATGTGTGAAAAAAATATTAGAAAAATAAAATAAAAATAAAAAAGTTGTTTTCTCTCTCCTCTACACTAGAGAGAGAAATCCAGAGAGAAAAATAATCTTTCCGTGCGGGCCTCTTAAGCCGTCCGCACGGAAAGATCTTAAGAGGCCCGCACGGAAAGATTATCTTTCCGTGCGGGCTGTTAAGCTGCCCGCACGCGATGATCATCACCGCCTATATAGGTGCGCGCGGGCTCCGAAATTTTCTAACACCCGACGAAATTCAGATGATATCCCGTCTCTACCGTCAAGGGCTCTCCTCCTCCGCCGGTAGCCTCCGCCTCCGCCTCCCCGCTGCCGGTCTCCTCCGCCGCCTCCGGTCTCCACCGCCGCCTCCCCGCCGCCGGCCTCTTCCGTCGCCGGCCTCCACCGTCATCTCCACCACCGCCACCACCGCCACCACCGCCGACGCCGTCGGGTGTGCCGGCGCATCCGCCTCCATCGACGGCCATCTCCACCGACTGCCACCTCCACCACCACCGCCTCCGCCACAGCCGCCGCCGCCGCCGCCTCCACCGACTGCCACCTACCGCCACCGACGACGACGACGACGATCACAATTTATTTGTAAATTTAATTGTACAAAAAAATTAGTTGGGAAGTATATATGTGAAATTAATTTTGTGTTATTTGTGATGTGAAATTAATTTTGTGTTATTTGGGAAGTATATATGACGGCCGGATTCGCGCCGCCGCCGGGATAGCTATGGTTTTTATTTTTTTTTGAATTTTTTTTCCGTGCGGTCGACTTAACGCGACCGCACGGGTAAATCGATTATCCCGTGCGGTCGGCTTAAGCGGCCCGCACGGGATAATGGATCTTTCCGTGCGGGCCGCTTAAGCCAACCGCACGGGATAATCGATTTACCCGTGCGGTTGGGCCGCCCGCACGCGAAAATGGTCTTTTTCCAGACCTTCTCGCGCGTGCGGGCAGGCCTTCCGCACGGAAAGATGCCTTTCGGCCCGCACGGAATAACCGTTTCTGTAGTAGTGGGTGCAAAACACATTCCTAGATGCCCAAAAACACTTTTGAGCAGTTTTGAGTGGTTTCGTTTTCGCACCGCACAAACTTACGGTGGGCCCACCTACTCGTGTAAAAACAATATTCGCAACCAACGGTTCGATACCTATTCCTATTTCCTAGATGCCCAAAAACACTTTTGAGTGGTTTCGAGCGGTTTCGTTCTCACACCACACAAACTTTCCGGTGGGCCCACCAACTCGGGTAAAAACTATTTTTCGCAACCAATAGTGCAACACACATTACTAGATGCCCAAAAACAATTTTGAGTGGCTAGAGCGGTTTCGTTCTCACACCACACAAACTTTTCGGTGGGCCCACCGACTCGGGTAAAAACTACTTTTCGCAACCAATGGTGCAAAACACATTCCTAGATGCCCAAAAACACTTTTGAGTGGTTTCGAGCGGTTTCGTTTTCGCACCGCACAAACTTACGGTGGGCCCACCTACTCGTGTAAAAACATTTTTTCATAACCAATGGTGCAAAACACATTCCTAGATGCCCAAAAACACTTTTGACTGGTTTCGAGCTCTTTCGTTCTTGCACCACACAAACTTTCCAGCGGGCCCACCGACTCGGGTAAAAATTATTTTTCGCAACCAATGGTGCAAAACACATTCCTAGATGCCCAAAAACACTTTTGAGTGGTTTCGAGCGGTTTCGTTGTCGTACCGCACAAACTTACGGTGGGCCCACCTACTCGTGTAAAAACTATTTTTCGCAACCAATGGTGCAAAACACATTCCTAGATGCCCAAAAACACTTTTGAGTGGTTTCGAGCCGTTTCGTTCTCACACCACACAAACTTTCCGGTGGGCCCACCAACTCGGGTAAAAACTATTTTTCGCAATCAACGGTTCGAAATCAATTCCTATTTCCTAGATGCCCGAAAACACTTTTGAGTGGTTTCGAGCGGTATCGTTCTCGCACCACACAAACTTTCTGGTGGGACCACCGACTCGGGTAAAAACTATTTTTCGCAACCAATGGTGCAAAACACATTCCTAGATGCCCAAAAACCCTTTTAAGTGGTTTCAAGCGGTTTCGTTGTCGTACCGCACAAACTTACGGTGGGCCCACCTACTCGTGTAAAAACTTTTTTTTCAACCAATGGTGCAAAACACATTCCTAGATGCCCAAAAACACTTTTGAGTGGTTTCGAGCTGTTTCGTTCTAGCACCACACAAACTCACGGTGCGATACCTATTCCTAGATGCCCAAAAACACTTTGGAGTGGTTTCGAGCGGTTTCGTTCTCACACCACACAAACTTTCAGGTGGGAGCACCGACTCGGGAAAAAACTATTTTTCGCAACCAATGGAGCAAAACACATTCCTAGATGCCCAAAAACACTTTTGAGTGGTTTCGAGCGGTTTCGTTTCCGCACCGCACAAACTTACGGTGGGCCCACCTACTCGTGTAAAAACAATTTTTCGCAACCAACGGTTCGATACCTATTCCTATTTCCTAGATGCCCGAAAACACTTTTGAGTGGTTTCGAGCGGTATCGTTCTCGCACCACACAAACTTTTTGGTGGTACCATCGACTCGGGTAAAAACTATTTTTCGCAACCAATGGTGCAAAACACATTCCTAGATGCCCAAAAACACTTTTGAGTGGTTTCGAGCGGTTTCGTTTCCGCACCGCACAAACTTACGGTGGGCCCACCTACTCGTGTAAAAACAATTTTTCGCAACCAACGGTTCGATAACTATTCCTATTTCCTAGATGCCCAAAAACACTTTTGAGTGGTTTCGAGCGGTACCGTTCTCGCACCACACAAACTTTCTGGTGGGACCACCGACTCGGGTAAAAACTATTTTTCGCAACCAATGGTGCAAAACACATTCCTAGTTGCCCAAAAACACTTTTGAGTAGTTTCAAGCGGTTTCGTTTTCGCACCGCACAAACTTACGGTGGGCCCACCTACTCGTGTAATAACAATATTTCGCAACCAACGGTTCGATACCTATTCCTAGATGCCCAAAAACACTTTTGAGTGGTTTCGAGCGGTTTCATTCTCACACCACACAAACTTTTCGGTGGGCCCACTGACTCGGGTAAAAACTATTTTTCCCAACCAATGGTGCAAAACACATTCCTAGATGCCCAAAAACACTTTTGAGTGGTTTCGAGCGGTTTCGTTACCGCACCGCACAAACTTACGGTGGGCCCACCGACTCGGGTAGAAACTATTTTTCGCAACCAATGGTGTAAAACACATTCCTAGATGCCCAAAACACTTTTGAGTGGTTTCGAGCGGTTTCGTTTCCGTACCGCACAAACTTACGGTGGGCCCAGCTACTCGTGTAAAAACAATTTTTCGCAACCAACGGTTCGATACCTATTCCTATTTCCTTGATGCCCAAAAACACTTTTGAGTGGTTTCGTGCGGTTTTGTTCTTGTACCGCACAAACTTACGGTGGGCCCACCTAATTGTGCAAAAACTATTTTTCGCAACCAATGGTGCAAAACACATTCCTAGATGCCCAAAAACACTTTTGAGTGGTTTCGAGCTGTTTCGTTTTCACACCGCACAAAGTTTCCAGCGGGCCCACCGACTCTTGTAAAAACATTTTTTCGCAACCAATGGTGCAAAACACATTCCTAGATGCCCGAAAACACTTTTGAGTGGTTTCGAGCTGTTTCGTTCTCGCACCACACAAACTTTCCGGCGGGCCCACCGACTCTTGTAAAAACATTTTTTCGCAACCAACGGTGCGATACCTATTCCTAGATGCCCAAAAACACTTTTGAGTGGTTTCGAGCGGTTTCGTTCCCACAGCACGCAAACTTTCCGGTGGGCCCACCAACTCTGGTAAAAACTATTTTTCGCAACCAATGGTGCAAAACACATTCCTAGATGCCCAAAAACACTTTTGAGTGGTTTCGAGCGGTTTCGTTTCCGCACCACACAAACTTACGGTGGGCCCACCTACTCGTGTGAAATCAATTTTTCGCAACCAACGGTTCGATACCAATTCCTATTTCCTAGATGCCCAAAAACACTTTTGAGTGGTTTCGAGCGGTATCGTTCTCGCACCACACAAACTTTCTGGTGGGACCACCGACTCGGGTAAAAACTATTTTTCGCAACCAATGGTGCAAACCACATTCCTAGATGCCCAAAAACACTTTTCAGTGGTTTCGAGGGGTTTCGTTGTCGTACCGCACAAACTTTCCGGCGGGCCCACCGACTCTTGCAAAAACAATTTTTTGCAACCAACGGTGCGATACCTATTCGTAGATGCCCAAAAACACTTTTGAGTGGTTTCGAGCAGTTTCGTTCCAGACCACACAAACTTTCCGGTGAGCCCACCGCCCTGGGTAAAAATTATTTTTCGCAACCAATGGTGCAAAACTCATTCCTAGTTGCCCAAAAACACTTTTGTGTGGTTTCAAGCGGTTTAGTTTTCGCACCGCACAAACTTACGTTGGGCTCACCTACTCGTGTAAGAACAACATTTCGCAACCAACGGCTCGATACCAATTCCAAGATGCCCAAAAACACTTTTGAGTGGTTTCGAGCGGTTTTGTTGTCGTACCGCACAAACTTACGGTGGGCCCACCTACTCGTGTAAAAACTATTTTTCGTCACCAATGGTGCAAAACACAATCCTAGATGCCCAAAAACACTTTTGAGAGGTTTCGAGCGGTTTCGTTTTCGCACCGCACAAACTTACGGTGGGCCCACCTTCTCGTGTAAAAATAATTTTTCGCAACCAAGCGTTCGATACATATTCCTATTTCCTAGATGCCCGAAACACTTTTGAGTGGTTTCGAGCGGTATCGTTCTCCCACCACACAAACTTTCTGCTCGAAACCACTCAAGAGTGTTTTTGGGCATCTAGGAATGTGTTTTGCACCATTCGTTGCGAAAAATAGTTTTTACCTGAGTCGGTGGTCCCACCAGAAAGTTTGAGTGGTGCGAGAATGATACCGCTCGAAACCACTCAAAAGTGTTTTTGGGCATCTAGGAATACGTATCGCACCGTTGGTTGCGAAAAAATGTTTTTACAAGAGTCGGTGGGCTCGCCGGAAAGTTTGTGTGGTGCGAGAACGAATCTGCTCGAAACCACTCAAAAGTGTTTTTGGGCATCTAGGAATGTGTTTTGCACCATTGGTTGCGAAAAATAGTTTTTACACGAGTAGGTGGGCCCACCGTAAGTTTGTGCGGTACTAGAACGAAACCGCTCGAAACCACTCAAGTGTGTTTTTAGGCATCAAGGAATGTGTTTTGCACCATTGGTTGCGAAAAATAGTTTTTACCTGAGTCGGTGGTCCCACCGGAAAGTTTGTGTGGTGTGAGAACGAAACCGCTCGAAACCACTCAAAAGTGTTTTTGGGCATCTAGGAATAGGTATCGCACCGTTGGTTGTGAAAAAATGTTTTTGCAAGAGTCAGTGGGCCCGCTGGAAAGTTTGTGTGGTGCGAGAACGAAACAGCTCGAAACCACTCAAAAGTGTTTTTGGGCATCTAGGAATGTGTTTTGCACCATTGGTTGCGAAAAATAGTTTTTACACGAGTAGGTGGGCCCACCGTAAGTTTGTGCGGTACGACAACGAAACCGCTCGAAACCACTCAAAAGTGTTTTTGGGCATCTAGGAATGTGTTTTGCACCATTGGTTGCGAAAAATAGTTTTTTACTCGAGCAGGTGGGACCATCGTAAGTGTGTGCGGTACGAGAACGAAACCGCTCGAAACCACTCAAGAGTGTTTTTGGGCATCTAGGAATGTGTTTTGCACCATTGGTTGCGAAAAATAGTTTTTACCTGAGTCGGTGGTCCCACCAGAAAGTTTGAGTGGTGCAAGAATGATACCGCTCGAAAACCACTCAAAAGTGTTTTTGGGCATCTAGGAATTTGTTTTGCACCGTTGGTTGCGAAAAATAGTTTTTACCTGAGTCGGTGGGTCCACCAGAAAGTTTGAGTGGTGTGGAGAACGAAACCGCTCGAAACCACTCAAAAGTGTTTTTGGTCATCTAGGAAATAGGTATAGGTATCGAACCGTTGGTTGCGAAATATTGTTTTTACATGAGTAGGTGGGCCCACCGTAAGTTTGTGCGGTGCGAAAACGAAACGGCTCGAAACCTCTCAAAAGTGTTTTTGGGCATCTAGGAATGTGTTTTGCACCATTGGTTGCGAAAAATAGTTTTTACACAATTAGTTGGGCCCACCGTAAGTTTGTGCGGTACAAGAACGAAACCGCTCGAAACCACTCGAAAGTGTTTTTGGGCATCTAGGAAATAGGAATAAGGTATCGAACCGTTCGTTTGCGAAAAATTGTTTTTACACGAGTAGCTGGGCCCACCGTAAGTTTGTGCGGTACGGAAACGAAAGCGCTCGTGACCACTCAAAAGTGTTTTATGGGCATCTAGGAATGTGTTTTGCACCATTGGTTGCGAAAAATAGTTTCTTACCGATGTCGGTGGGCCCATCGGAAAGTTTGTGTGGTGTGAGAACGAAAACCGCTCTAACCACTCAAAAGTGTTTTGGGGCATATAGGAATGTGTTTTGCACCATTTGGTTGCGAAAAATAGTTTTTATCCGACTCGGTAGGCCCACCGGAAAGTTTGTGTGGTGTGAGAACGAAACCTTTCGAAAACCACTCAAAAGTGTTTTCCGGGCATCTAGGAAATAGGAATAGGTATCGAAACCGTTGGTTGCGAAATATTGTTTTTACACGAGTAGGTGGGGCCCACCGTAAGTTTGGTGCGGTGCGAAAACGAAGACCGCTCGAACCGTTGGTTGCGAAAAAATGTTTTTACAAGAGTCGGTGGCCCGTCGGAAAGTTTGGGTGGAGCGGAGGAACGAAAACAGCTCGAAACCAACTCAAAAGTGTTTTTGGGCATCTAGGAATGTGTTTTTGCACCATGGTTGCGAAAAATAGTTTTTTACCCGAGTCAGTGGTCCCACCAGAAAGTTTGTGTGGTAGTGCGAGAACGATACCGCTCGAAACCACTCAAAAGTGTTTTCGGGCATCTAGGAAATAGGAATAGGTATCGAACCGTTGGTTGCGAAATATTGTTTTTACACGAGTAGGTGGGCCCACCGTAAGTTTGTGGCGGTGCGAAAACGAAACCGCTCGAAACCACTCAAAAGTGTTTTGGGCATCTAGGAATGTGTTTTGCACCATTGGTTGGGAAAAATAGTTTTTACCCGAGTCGGTGGGCCCACCGAAAAGTTTGTGTGGTGTGAGAATGAAACCGCTCGAACCACTCAAAAGTGTTTTTGGGCATCTAGGAATAGGTATCGAACCGTTGGTTGCGAAATATTGTTATTACACAGAGTAGGTGGGCCCACCGTAAGTTTGTGCGGTGCCGAAAACGAAACCGCTTGAAACTACTCAAAAGTGTTTTTGGGCAACTAGGAATGTGTTTTGCACCATTGTTGCTGAAAAATAGTTTTACCCGAGTCGGTGGTCCCACCAGAAAGTTGTGTGGTGGCGAGAACGGTACCCGCTCGAAACCACTTCAAAAGTGTTTTTGGGCATCTAGGAAATAGGAATAGTTATCGAACCGTTGGTTGCGAAAAATTGTTTTTACACGAGTAGGTGGCCCACCGTAAGTTTGTGCGGTGCGGAAACGAAACCGCTCGAAACCACTCAAAAGTGTTTTTGGGCATCTAGGAATGTGTTTTGCACCATTGGTTGCGAAAAATAGTTTTTTACCCGAGTCGATGGTACCACCAAAAAGTTGTGTGTGGTGCGAGAACGATACCGCTCGAAACCACTCAAAAAGTGTTTTCGGGCATCTAGGAAATATGGAATAGGTATCGAACCGTTTGGTTGCGAAATAATTGTTTTTACACGAGTAGGTGGGCCCACCGTAAGTTTGTGCGGTGCGGAAACGAAACCGCTCGAAACCACTCAAAAGTGTTTTTGGGCATCTAGGAATGTGTTTTTGCTCCATTGGTTGCCGAAAAATAGTTTTTTCTCCCGAGTCGGGTGCTCCCACCTGAAAGTTTGGTGGTGTGAGAANTGCCCAAAAACACTCTTGAGTGGTTTCGAGTGGTTTCGTTCTCATACCGCACAAACTTACGGTGGTCCCACCTACTCGGGTAAAAACTATTTTTCGCAACCAATGGTGCAAAACACATTCCTAGATGCCCAAAAACACTTTTGAGCAGTTTTGAGTGGTTTCGTTTTCACACCGCACAAACTTACGGTGGGCCCACCTACTCGTGTAAAAACAATATTTCGCAACCAACGGTTCGATACCTATTCCTATTTCCTAGATGCCCAAAAACACTTTTGAGTGGTTTCGAGCGGTTTCGTTCTCACACCACACAAACTTTTCGGTGGGCCCACCAACTCGGGTAAAAACACTTTTGAGCAGTTTCGAGCGGTTTCGTTGTCGTACCGCACAAACTTACGGTGGGCCCACCTACTCGTGTAAAAACAATTTTTCATAACCAATGGTGCAAAACACATTCCTAGATGCCCAAAAACACTTTTGACTGGTTTCGAGCTCTTTCGTTCTTGCACCACACAAACTTTCCAGCGGGCCCACCGACTCGGGTAAAAATTATTTTTCGCAACCAATGGTGCAAAACACATTCCTAGATGCCCAAAAACACTTTTGAGTGGTTTCGAGCGGTTTCGTTGTCGTACCGCACAAACTTACGGTGGGCCCACCGACTCGTGTAAAAACTATTTTTCGCAACCAACGGTGCAAACACATTCCTAGATGCCCAAAAACACTTTTGAGTGGTTTCGAGCTGTTTCGTTCTCGCACCACACAAACTTTCCAGTGGGCCCACCAACTCTTGTGAAAACATTTTTTCGCAACCAACGATGCGATACCTATTCCTAGATGCCCAAAAACACTTTTCAATGGTTTCGAGCGGTTTCTTTCTCACACCACACAAACTTTCCGGTGGGCCCACCAACTCGTGTAAAAACAATTTTTCGCAACCAATGGTTCGAAACCAATTCCTATTTCCTAGATGCCCAAAAACAGTTTTGAGTGGTTTCGAGCGGTATCGTTGTCGCACCACAGAAACTTTCTGGTGGGACCACCGACTCGGGTAAAAACTATTTTTCGCAACCAAAGGTGCAAAACACATTCCTAGATGCCCAAAAACACTTTTGAGTGGTTTCGAGGGGTTTCGTTGTCGTACCGCACAAACTTTCCGGCGGGCCCACCGACTCTTGTAAAAACAATTTTTCGCAACCAACGGTGCGATACCTATTCCTAGATGCCCAAAAACACTTTTGAGTGGTTTCGAGCGGTTTCGTTGACGTACCGCACAAACTTACGTTAGGGCCACCTACTCGTGTGAAAACTATTTTTCGCAACCGATGGTGCAAAACACATTCCTACATGCCCAAAAACACTTTTGAGTGGTTTCGAGCTGTTTCGTTCTCGCACCACACAAACTTTCTAGTGGGCCCACCGACTCTTGTAAAAACATTTTTTCGCAACCAACGGTGCGATACCTATTCCTAGATGCCCAAAAACACTTTTGAGTGGTTTCGAGCGGTTTCGTTCTCACACCACACAAACTTACGGTAGGCCCACCTACTCGTGTAAAAACTATTTTTCGCAACCAATGGTGCAAAACACATTCCTAGATGCCCAAAAACACTTTTGAGTGGTTTCGAGCGGTTTCCTTTCCGCACCGCACAAACTTACGGTGGGCCCACCTACTCGTGTGAAAACAATTTTTCGCAACCAACGGTTCGATACCATTTCCTATTTGCTAGATGCCCAGAAATACTTTTGAGTGGTTTCGAGCGGTATCATTCTCGCACCACACAAACTTTCTGGTGGGACCACCGACTCGGGTAAAAACTATTTTTCGCAACCAAAGGTGCAAAACACATTCCTAGATGCCCAAAAACACTTTTGAGTGGTTTCGAGGGGTTTCGTTGTCGTACCGCACAAACTTTCCGGCGGGCCCACCGACTCTTGTAAAAACAATTTTTCGCAACCAACGGTGCGATACCTATTCCTAGATGCCCAAAAACACTTTTGAGCGGTTTCGAGCGGTTTCGTTCCCAGACCACACAAACTTTCCGTTGGGCCCACCGACCCGAGTAAAAACTATTTTTCGCAACCTATGGTGCAAAACACATTCCTAGTTGCCCAAAAACACTTTTGTGTGGTTTCAAGCGGTTTCGTTTTCGCACCGCACAAACTTACGGTGGGCCAACCTACTCGTGTAAAAACAATATTTCGCAACCAACGGTTCGATACCTATTCCAAGGTGCCCAAAAACACTTTTGAGTGGTTTCGAGCGATTTCGTTGTCGTACCGCACAAACTTACGGTGGGCCCACCTACTCGTGTAAAAACTATTTTTCGCAACCAATGGTGCAAAACATATTCCTAGATGCCCAAAAACACTTTTGAGTGGTTTCGAGCTGTTTCGTTCTCGCACCACACAAACATTCCAGCGGGCCCACCGACTGTTGTAAATACATTTTTTCGCAAGCAACGGTGCGATACCTATTCCTACAGCCCAAAAACACTTTTGAGTGGTTTCGAGCGGTTTCGTTCTCACACCACACAAACTTTCCGGTGGGCCCACCAACTCGGGTAAAAACTATTTTTCGCAACCAACGGTTCGATACCTATTCCTATTTCCTAGAAGCCCGAAAACACTTTTGAGTGGTTTCGAGCGGTATAGTTCTCGCACCACACAAACTTTCTAGTGGGACCACCGACTCGGGTAAAAACTTTTTTTCGCAACCAAAGGTGCAAAACACATTCCTAGATGCCCAAAAACACTTTTGAGTGGTTTCGAGCGGTTTCGTTTCCGCACCGCACAAACTACGGTTGGCCCACCTACTCGTGTAAAAACAATTTTTCGCAACCAACGGTGCGATACCTATTCCTACATGCCCAAAAACACTTTTGAGTGGTTTCGAGCGGTTTCGTTGTCGTACCGCACAAACTTTCCGGCGGGCCCACCGACTCTTGTAAAAACAATTTTTCGCAACCAACGGTGCGATACCTATTCCTACATGCCCAAAAACACTTTTGAGTGGTTTCGAGCGGTTTCGTTCCCAGACCACACAAACTTTCCGGTGGGCCCACCGATCTGGGTAAAAAGTATTTTTCGCAACCAATGGTGCAAAACACATTTCTAGTTGCCCAAAAACACTTTTGTGTGGTTTCAAGCGGTTTCGTTTTCGCACCGCACAAACATACGGTGGGCCCACCTACTCGTGTAAAAACAACATTTCGCAACCAACGGCTCGATACCTATTCCAAGATGCCCAAAAATACTTTTGAGTGGTTTCGAGTTGTTTCGTTGTCGTATCACACAAACTTACGGTGGGCCCACCTACTCGTGTAAAAACAATATTTCGCAACCAACGGTTCGATACCTATTCCAACATGCCCAAAAACACTTTTGAGTGGTTTCGAGCGGTTTCGTTGTCGTACCGCACAAACTTACGGTGGGCCCACCTACTCGTGTAAAAACTATTTTTCGCAACCAATGGTGCAAAACACATTCCTAGATGCCCAAAAACACTTTTGAGTGGTTTCGAGCGGTTTCGTTTCCGCAACGCACAAACTTACGGTGGGCCCACCTACTCGTGTAAAAACAATTTTTCGCAACCAACGGTTCGATAACTATTCCTATTTCCTAGATGCCCAAAAACACTTTTGAGTGGTTTCGAGCGGTATCGTTGTCGCACCACACAAACTTTCTGGTGGGACCACCGACTCGGGTAAAAACTATTTTTCGCAACCAAAGGTGCAAAACACATTCCTAGATGCCCAAAAACAATTTTGAGTGGTTTCGAGGGGTTTCGTTGTCGTACCGCACAAACTTTCCGGCGGGCCCACCGACACTTGTAAAAACAATTTTTCGCAACCAACGGTGCGATACCTATTCCTAGATGCCCAAAAACACTTTTGAGTGGTTTCGAGCGGTTTCGTTCTCGCACCACACAAACTTTCCAGCGAGCCCACCGACTCTTGTAAAAACGTTTTTTCGCAACCAACTGTGCGATACCTATTCCTAGATGCCCAAAAACACTTTTGAGTGGTTTCGAGCGGTTTCGTTCTCACAGCACACAAACTTTTCGGTGGGCCCACCTACTCGTGTAAAAACAATTTTTCGCAACCAACGGTTCGAAACCAATTCCTATTTCCTAGATGCCCAAAAACACTTTTGAGTGGTTTCGAGCGGTATCGTTGTCGCACCACACAAACTTTCTGGTGGGACCACCGACTCGGGTAAAAACTATTTTTCGCAACCAAAGGTGCAAAACACATTCCTAGATGCCCAAAAACACTTTTGAGTGGTTTCGAGGGGTTTCATTGTCGTACCGCACAAACTTTCCGGCGGGCCCACCGACTCTTGTAAAAACAATTTTTCGCAACCAACGGTGCGATACCTATTCCTAGATGCCCAAAAACACTTTTGAGTGGTTTCGAGGGGTTTCGTTGTCGGACCGCACAAACTTTCCGGCGAGCCCACCGACTCTTGTAAAAACAATTTTTTGCAACCAACGGTGCGATACCTATTCCTAGATGCCCAAAAACACTTTTGACTGGTTTCGAGCGGTTTTGTTCCCAGACCACACAAACTTTCCGGTGGGCCCAACGACCCGAGTAAAAACTATTTTTCGCAACCTATGGTGCAAAACACATTCCTAGTTGCCCAAAAACACTTTTATGTGGTTTCAAGCGGTTTCGTTTTCGCGCCGCACAAACTTAGGGTGGGCCCACCTACTCGTGTAAAAACAACATTTCGCAACCAACGGTTCGATACCTATTCCAAGATACCCAAAAACACTTTTGAGTGGTTTCGAGCGGTTTCGTTGTCGTACCGCACAAACTTACGGTGGGCCCACCTACTCGTGTAAAAACTATTTTTCGCAACCAATGGTGCAAAACACATTCCTAGATGCCCAAAAACACTTTTGACTGGTTTCGAGCTGTTTCGTTCTCGCACCACACAAACATTCCAGCGAGCCCACCGACTCTTGTAAATACATTTTTTCGCAACCAACGGTGCGATACCTATTCCTAGATGCCCAAAAACACTTTTGAGTTGTTTCGAGCGGTTTCGTTCTCACACCACACAAACTTTCCGGTGGGCCCACCAACTCGGGTAAAAACTATTTTTCGCAACCAACGGTTCGATACCTTTTCCTATTTCCTAGATGCCCGAAAACACTTTTGAGTGGTTTCGAGCGGTATCGTTCTCGCACCACACAAACTTTCTGGTGGGACCACCGACTCGGGTAAAAACTATTTTTCGCAACCAAAGATGCAAAACACATTCTTAGATGCCCTAAAACACTTTTGAGTGGTTTCGAGGGGTTTCGTTGTCGTACCGCACAAACTTTCCGGCGGGCCCACCGACTCTTGTAAAAACAATTTTTTGCAACCAACGGTGCGATACCTATTCCTAGGGAACAAAACGGGCTCTCATTTCCCACTTCATCTCTTGCCATGTTGCAACAGGGTTTTCTTCATTCTCAGCTCTTTGAGTAATGACTTGTTCCCACCAATCCAAAGCATAACCTTCAAACTCAAGTGATGCCAACTGTATCTTTCTCTCATCCGTATAGTGATGCATACGGAATATTTTGTCAACCTTCAATTCCCAAGTGAGATACTCCTCGGGATCAGTCCCACCTGCAAACTTGGGCATGGAAAACTTGAGCTTGCCCAATCCATCATCTTCGTTGCGTGGACGACGATAATGGTCATTGTAATGCAAAGCAAAATCACCATCCTCTTCCATTGCATGAGCAGCACCACCACGCCCACCACGGCCTCCACCTAGACCCTGGCCACGCCCTCCATGGGCTCCTCCTCGTCCTCCTAGCTGCGGTGGACGCACCACATTGGCCGCCACTTGGCGTTGCGGTGCAGGAGGTACATGTGCAGCAGCTTCTCCTCCTTGAACACTCGCTTCATCGCCACCATTGCGAGCTTGTATGAGCCTAGTGAGGGCTCCAATGTCCTCCCGCAATTGCCGCACATTTTCATCAGCTTGTATCTCCATATTTTGCATATCCTTTGCAATTTGATCAGCAAAAGCATCATGTTTCTCATGGAGTTGATCGAGTCCTTGGCGTAGCTCACGTTGAAAGTGTTCACGGAGTGCTCCAAATTGATATTGCTTGACGAATGCTTGAGTTTCATTTGTCTCACCACTCTCATCATGGTGTTCTCCTCCACCTGACATGGTTAGCTATGCAAGAAACCAATAGCTATGTGGAATAATGCTTTATGGAAATCACTCAATCTCACTGTTTTCTCTCCCAAGTAAAGTTCTTACCCTTCCGAAGTGAATTAAAGCCAATAAAAACTTATACCTGGTAGAAGTGACAACAGCACAGTGATGATCAAGCGAATTTAAGAGTGTTCACTACTTGCTCAACAACGGTTATATGGTGGAGCTTGGCATGGGAGTGTTTATCCTAGCAATCTGAAATTCTTGATGTTGTAAAGTTAAGTAATAATCCAAGCTAGAATACTTTGCCTAAGTGCTGATCCAAAAGATTTAAGTGTAGTATATGAACGCACACGCAAAGATTAATGTGACTCGATGCAAACAAAGGAATGAGCTAACTAGAGGCAATCTGAAATTAAATATTAGATAGCTCGTTTTGCACCAAGTACTAGGAGAGACGCTAGCCAATTGCAATGATATGAATGTAAGGGCACGATATTGCTCAAGAGATTAAATTACACAATCTGAATTTATGGATTAAGAACTCACCCAAATTCGGCCAATGCTTTTTCTTTCTTTCTTTCTTTCTTTCTTTCTTCCACTTTTTTTTTTTTTTTTTTTTTGCTCAACTTCTTTTTTTTTTTCTTTCAAAGGCCAAACTAGGTTGAATTGTTCTTTTGGTTTTGCATAGGTCACAAATATTCAGCAAGGTGTAAAGTACTCAAGAGCAGCCCTAGATGCAATATTCAACAGCTAGTCTCAATTGATGAAAAGAATATCAGCAAGATTTTTTTTTTTTTGGATTTTTGGAGTGGACACAAAGATTAGGCTACGCAAATAAATACGAACGATCAGCACCTAAACAAAAATTCTAATGGATCAAAACCTAACAAAACTCACAAAATTAACAGATGCAAAAACTAGGGTTTGGTTAAGTTTTGTTGCAATTTTCAGTTTAATGGACTATAGGACAAAAATAAATCAATCTAAAAGTAAGGGTAAATAATCCTACCGAGTAAACCGCGCTCTGATACCAAGATGATACGGGGTCGCCCGATCTTCTCGACGTAGGATCAAGATACTCACGTGGAACTGATGAATCGTAGTGATCCCCCGTTGCCAATGCAAGAGTTAGCCACTCTATAATTCGCCCAATCACACGTGTAGAGAACTTCATCTGGTGGTCGTGAAGTTCAACACGTGTGATTGGCGAATTATAGAGTGCTAACTCTTGCATTGGCAACGGGGATCACTACGATTCATCAGTTCCACGTGAGTATCTTGATCCTACGTCGAGAAGATCGGGCGACCCCGTATCATATTGTTTTTACACGAGTAGGTGGGCCCACCGTAAGTTTGTGCGGTACGACAACGAAACCGCTCGAAACCACTCAAAAGTGTTTTTGGGCATCTTGGAATAGGTATCGTGCCGTTGGTTGCGAAATGTTGTTTTTACACGAGTAGGTGGACCCAACGTAAGTTTGTGCGGTGCGAAAACGAAACCGCTTGAAACCACACAAAAGTGTTTTTGGGCAACTAGGAATGTGTTTTGCACCATTGGTTGCGGAAAAATATTTTTACCTGGGGCGGTGGGCTCACCGGAAAGATTGTGTGGTCTGGGAACGAAACCGCTCGAAACCACTCAAAAGTGTTTTTGGGCATCTACGAATAGCTATCGCACCGTTGGTTGCAAAAAATTGTTTTTGCAAGAGTCGGTGGGCCCGCCGGAAAGTTTGTGCGGTACGACAACGAAACCCCTCGAAACCTCTCAAAAGTGTTTTGGGGCATCTAGGAATGTTTTTTGCACCTTTGGTTGCGAAAAATAGTTTTTACCCGAGTCGGTGGTCCCACCAGAAAGTTTGTGTGGTGCGAGAACGATACGCTCGAAACCACTCAAAAGTGTTTTCGGGCATCTAGGAAATAGGAATAGGTATCGAACCGTTGGTTGCGAAAAATTATTTTTACACGAGTAGGTGCACGTAAGTTTGTGGGGTGCGAAAACGAAACCGCTCGAAACCACTCAGAAGTGTTTTTGGGCATCTAGGAATGTGTTTTGCACCATTTTGCGAAAAATAGTTTTTACCCGAGTCGGTGGGCCCACCGGAAAGTTTGTGTGGTGTGAGAACGAAACCGCTCGAAACCACTCAAAAGTGTTTTTGGGCATCGAGGAATAGGTATCGCACCGTTGGTTGCGAAAAAATGTTTTTACAAGAGTCGGTGGGCCCGCCGGAAAGTTTGTGTGGTGCGAGAACGAAACAGCTCGAAACCACTCAAAAGTGTTTTTTGGGCATCTAGGATTGTGTTTTGCCCATTGGTTACGAAAAATAGTTTTTACACGAGTAGGTGGGCCCACCGTAAGTTTGTGCGGTACGTCAACGAAACCACTCAAAAGTGTTTTTGAGCATCTTGGAATGTGTTTTGCACCATTGGTTGCGAAAAATAGTTTTTACCCGAGTCGGTGGTCCCACCAGAAAGTTTGTGTGGTGGGAGAACGATACCGCTCGAAACCACTCAAAAGTGTTTCGGGCATCTAGGAAATAGGAATATGTATCGAACGCGTTGGTTGCGAAAATTATTTTTACACGAGTAGGTGGGCCCACCGTAAGTTTGTGCGGTGCGAAAACGAAACCGCTCGAAACCACTCAAAAGTGTTTTTGGGCATCTAGGAATGTGTTTTGCACCATTTTGCGAAAAAATAGTTTTTACCCGAGTCGGTGGGCCCGCCGAAAAGTTTGTGTGGTGCGAGAACGAAACAGCTTGAAACCTCTCAAAAGTGTTTTGGGCATCTAGGATTGTGTTTTGCACCATTGGTGACGAAAAATAGTTTTTACACGAGTAGGTGGGCGCACCGTAAGTTTGTGCGGTGCGAAAACGAAACCGCTTGAAACCACACAAAAGTGTTTTTGGGCAACTAGGAATGTGTTTTGCACCATTGGTTGCGAAAAATAATTTTTACCCGGGGCGGTGGGCTCACCGGAAAGTTTGTGTGGTCTGGAACGAAACTGCTCGAAACCACTCAAAAGTGTTTTTGGGCATCACGAATAGGTATCGCACCGTTGGTTGCAAAAAATTGTTTTTGCAAGAGTCGGTGGGCCCGCCGGAAAGTTTGTGCGGTACGACAACGAAACCCTCGAAACCACTAAAAGTGTTTTTGGGCATCTAGGAATGTGGTTTGCACCATTGGTTGCGAAATGTTGTTTTTACACGAGTAGGTGGGGGCCCACCGTAAGTTTGTGCGGTGCGAAAACGAAACCGCTTGAAACCACACAAAAGTGTTTTTGGGCAACTAGGAATGTGTTTTGCACCATTGGTTGCGAAAAATAGTTTTTACCAGGTCGGTGGGCCCACCGGAAAGTTTGTGTGGTCTGGGAACGAAACCGCTCGAAACCACTCAAAAGTGTTTTTGGGCATCTAGGAATAGGTATCGCTCCGTTGGTTGCGAAAAATTGTTTTTACAAGAGTCGGCGGGCCCGCCGGAAAGTTTGTGCGGTACGACAACGAAACCCTCGAAACCACACAAAAGTGTTTTTGGGCTCTAGGAATGTGTTTTGCACCTTTGGTTGCGAAAAATAGTTTTTACCCGAGTCGGTGGTCCCACCAGAAAGTTTGTGTGGTGCGAGAACGATACCGCTTGAAACCACTCAAAAGTGTTTTTGGGCATCTAGGAAATAGGAATTGGTATCGAACCGTTGGTTGCGAAAAATTGTTTTCACACGAGTAGGTGGGCCCACCGTAAGTTTGTGCGGTGCGAAACGAAACCGCTCGAAACCACTCAAAAGTGTTTTTGGGCCAGATAGTTTATCGAACGTGTCAAAATGTTTACAGAGTATGGCACGTGTTGTGCGGTGCGGAAACGAAACCGCTCGAAACCACTCAAAAGTGTTTTTGGGCATCTAGGAATGTGTTTTGCACCATTGTGCGAAAAAATAGTTTTTACCCGAGTTGGTGGGCCCACCGAAAAGTTTGTGTGGTGTGAGAACGAAACCGCTCGAAACCACTCAAAAGTGTTTTTGGGCATTAGGAATAGGTATCGCACCGTTGGTTGCGAAAAAATGTTTTTACAGAGTCGGTGGGCCCGCCGAAAGTTTGTGTGGTGCGAGAACGAAACAGCTCGAAACCACTCAAAAGTGTTTTTGGGCATCTAGGAATGTGTTTTGCACCATTGGTTGCGAAAAGTAGTTTTTACACGAGTAGGTGGGCCACCGTAAGTTTGTGCGGTACGACACGAACTCGAAACCACTCAAAAGTGTTTTGGGCATCTTGGAAAGGTTCGACCGTTGGTTGCGAAAATTGTTTTTACACGAGTGGTGGCCCACCGAAGTTTGTGGGTCGAAACGAACCGCTCGAAACCACTCAAAAGTGTTTTGGGCATCTGGAATAGGTATCAGCCGTGGTTGCGAAAAATGTTGTTTTTACACGAGTAGGTGGGCCCACGTAAGTTTGTGCGGTGCGAAAACGAAACCGCTTGAAACCACACAAAAGTGTTTTTGGGCAACTAGGAATGTGTTTTGCACCATTGGTTGCGAAAAATAATTTTTACCCGGGTCGGTGGGCCACCGGAAAGATTGTGTGGTCTGGGAACGAAACCGCTCGAACCACTCAAAAGTGTTTTTGGGCATCTACGAATAGGTATCGCACCGTTGGTTGCAAAAAAATGTTTTTTGCAAGAGTCCGTGGGCCCGCCGGAAAGTTTGTGCGGTACGACAACGAAACCCCTCGAAACCACTCAAAAGTGTTTTGGGGCATCTAGGAATGTTTTTTGCACCTTTGGTTGCGAAAAATAGTTTTTACCCGAGTCGGTGGTCCCACCAGAAAGTTTGTGTGGTGCGAGAACGAACCTCGAACCTCAAAAGTGTTTTTCGGGCATCTAGGAAATAGGAATTAGGTATCGAACCGTTGGTTGCGAAAAATTTTTTTACACGAGTAGTGGTGCCCACGTAGTTTGGTGGGTGTGCGAAAACGAAACCGCTTCGAAACCACTCAAAGGGTTTTTGGGCAGCTAGGAATGTGTTTTGCACCATTGTTGCAAAAAATAGTTTTTACCCGAGTCGGTGGGCCACCGGAAAGTTTGTGTGGTGTGAGAACGAAACCGCTCGAAACCACTCAAAAGTGTTTTTGGGCATCTAGAATAGGTATCGCACCGTTGGTTGCGAAAAAAATGTTTTTACAAAGAGTCGGTGGCCCGCCGGAAACTTTGTGTGGTGCGAGAACGACACAGCTCGAAACCACTCAAAAGTGTTTTTGGGCATCTAGGATTGTGTTTTGCCCCATTGGTTACGAAAAATAGTTTTTACACGAGTAGGTGGGCCCACCGTAAGTTTTGTGNGAAGTGGGAAATGAGAGCCCGTTTTGTTCCTCGTCATTACAAGCGTGATCTATTTGATAAATTGCAGAATATGAAACAGGGAGCACATTCTGTGGAGGAGTACTACAAGGAGATGGAGCTAGCCATGATTCGAGCCAAGGTTCAAGAACCACTTTTGATATTAAAAATACTCTTGTTCTTTCTGTTGTCCAAACAACATTGAAGGAATTGAGAGTTAGTCAAAAATCAAGATCGTTCAACCTTTCCGCTGGGAATTGGGAGCGCGATAGAACTTCATCTGGTGGTCGTGAAGTTCAACACGTGTGATTGGGCGAATTATAGAGTGCTAACTCTTGCATTGGCAACGGGGGATCACTACGATTCATCAGTTCCACGTGAGTATCTTGATCCTACGTCGAGAAGATCGGGCGACCCCGTATCACAATATTTCGCAACCAACGGTTCGATACCTATTCCAAGATGCCCAAAAACACTTTTGAGTGGTTTCGATCGGTTTCGTTGTCGTACCGCACAAACTTACGGCGGGCCCACCTACTCGTGTAAAAACTACTTTTCGCAACCAATGGTGCAAAACACATTCCTAGATGCCCAAAAACACTTTTGAGTGGTTTCGAGCTGTTTCGTTCTCGCACCACACAAACTTTTTGGCGGGCCCACCGACTCTTCTAAAAACATTTTTTCGCAACCAACGGTGCGATATCTATTCCTAAATGCCCAAAAACACTTTTGAGTGGTTTCGAGCGGTTTCGTTCTCACACCACACAAACTTTCCGGTGGGCCCACCAACTCGGGTAAAAACTATTTTTTGCAACCAATGGTGCAAAACACATTCCTAGATGCCCAAAAAACACTTTTGAGTGGTTTCGAGCGGTTTCGTTTCCACACCGCACAAACCTACAGTGGGCCCAACTACTCGTGTAAAAACAATTTTTCGCAACCAACGGTTCGATACCAATTCCTATTTCCTAGATGCCCAAAAACACTTTTGAGCGGTTTCGTTCTCGCACCGCACAAACTTTCTGGTGGGACCACCGACTCGGGTAAAAACTATTTTTCGCAACCAAAGGTGCAAAACACATTCCTAGATGCCCAAAAACACTTTTGAGTGGTTTCGAGGGGTTTCGTTGACGTACCGCACAAACTTTCCGGCGGGACCACCGACACTTGTAAAAACAATTTTTCGCAACCAACGGTGCGATACCTATTCCGAGATGCCCAAAAACACTTTTGAGTGGTTTCGAGCGGTTTCGTTCCCAGACCACACAAACTTTCCGGTGGGCCCACCGACCCGGGTAAAAACTATTTTTCGCAACCAATGGTGCAAAACACATTCCTAGATGCTCAAAAACACTTTTGAGTGGTTTCGAGCGGTTTCGTTGTCGTACCGCACAAACTTACGGTGGGCCCACCTACACGTGTAAAAACTATTTTTCGTCACCAATGGTGCAAAACACAATCCTAGATGCCCAAAAACACTTTTGAGTGGTTTCGAGCTGTTTCGTTCTCGCACCACACAAACTTTTCGGCGGGCCCACCGACTCTCGTAAAAACATTTTTTCACAACCAACGGTGCGATACCTATTCCTAGATGCCCAAAAAACACTTTTGAGTGGTTTCGAGCGGTTTCGTTTCCGCACCGCACAAACCTACGGTGGGCCCAACTACTCGTGTAAAAACAATTTTTCGCAACCAACGGTTCGATACCAATTCCTATTTCCTAGAGGCCCAAAAACACTTTTGAGCGGTTTCGTTCTCGCACCGCACAAACTTTCTGGTGGGACCACCGACTCGGGTAAAAACTATTTTTCGCAACCAAAGGTGCAAAACACATTCCTAGATGCCCAAAAACACTTTTGAGTGGTTTCGAGGGGTTTCGTTGACGTACCGCACAAACTTTCCGGCGAGACCACCGACACTTGTAAAAACAATTTTTCGCAACCAACGGTGCGATACCTATTCCGAGATGCCCAAAAACACTTTTGAGTGGTTTCGAGCGGTTTCGTTCCCAGACCACACAAACTTTCCGGTGGGCCCACCGACCCGGGTAAAAACTATTTTTCGCAACCAATGGTGCAAAACACATTCCTAGTTGCCCAAAACGAGCGGTTTCGTTGTCGTACCGCACAAACTTACGGTGGGCCCACCTACACGTGTAAAAACTATTTTTCGTCACCAATGGTGCAAAACACAATCCTAGATGCCCAAAAACACTTTTGAGTGGTTTCGAGCTGTTTCGTTCTCGCACCACACAAACTTTTCGGCGGGCCCACCGACTCTCGTAAAAACATTTTTTCACAACCAACGGTGCGATACCTATTCCTAGATGCCCAAAAAACACTTTTGAGTGGTTTCGAGCGGTTTCGTTTCCGCACCGCACAAACCTACGGTGGGCCCAACTACTCGTGTAAAAACAATTTTTCGCAACCAACGGTTCGATACCAATTCCTATTTCCTAGAGGCCCAAAAACACTTTTGAGCGGTTTCGTTCTCGCACCGCACAAACTTTCTGGTGGGACCACCGACTCGGGTAAAAACTATTTTTCGCAACCAAAGGTGCAAAACACATTCCTAGATGCCCAAAAACACTTTTGAGTGGTTTCGAGGGGTTTCGTTGACGTACCGCACAAACTTTCCGGCGAGACCACCGACACTTGTAAAAACAATTTTTCGCAACCAACGGTGCGATACCTATTCCGAGATGCCCAAAAACACTTTTGAGTGGTTTCGAGCGGTTTCGTTCCCAGACCACACAAACTTTCCGGTGGGCCCACCGACCCGGGTAAAAACTATTTTTCGCAACCAATGGTGCAAAACACATTCCTAGTTGCCCAAAAGCACTTTTGTGTGGTTTCAAGCGGTTTCGTTTTCGCACCGCACAAACTTACGGTGGGCCCACCTACTCGTGTAAAAACAATATTTCGCAACCAACGGTTCGATACCTGTTCCTAGATGCCCAAAAACACTTTTGAGTGGTTTCGAGCGGTTTCGTTCTCACACCACACAAACTTTCCGGTGGGCCCACCGACTCGGGTAAAAACAATTTTTCGCAACCAACGGTTCGATACCTATTCCTATTTCCTGGATGCCCAAAAACACTTTTGAGTGGTTTCGAGCGGTATCGTTCTCGCACCACAGAATGTTTCTGGTGGGACCACCGACTCGGGTAAAAACTATTTTTCGCAACCAATGGTGCAAAACACATCCTAGATGCCCAAACAACACTTTTGAGTGGTTTCGAGTGGTTTCGATGTCGTACCGCACAAACATACGGTGGGCCCACGTACTCGTGTAAAAACTATTTTTCGCAACCAATGGTGCAAAACACATTCCTAGATGCCCAAAAACACTTTTGAGTGGTTTCGAGCTGTTTCATTCTCGCACCACACAAACTTTCTGGCGGGCCCACCGACTCTTGTAAAAACATTTTTTCGCAACCAACGGTGCGATACCTATTCCTAGATGCCCAAAAACACTTTTGAGTGGTTTCGAGCGGTTTCGTTCTCACACCACACAAACTTTTCGGTGGGCCCATCGACTCGGGTAAAAACTATTTTTCGCAACCAATGGTGCAAAACACTCCTAGATGCCCCAAAACACTTTTGAGTGGTTTCGAGCTGTTTCGTTCTCGCACCACACAAACTTTCCGGCGGGCCCACCGACTCTTGTAAAAACATTTTTTCGCAACCAACGGTGCGATACCTCTTCCTATTTCCTAGATGCCCGAAAACACTTTTGAGTGGTTTCGAGCGGTATCGTTCTCGCACCACACAAACTTTCTGGTGGGACCACCGACTCGGGTAAAAACTATTTTTCGCAACCAATGGTGCAAAACACATTCCAAGATGCTCAAAAACACTTTTGAGTGGTTTCGAGCGGTTTCGTTGTCGTACCGCACAAACTTACGGTGGGCCCACCTACTCGTGTAAAAACTATTTTTCGTCACCAATGGTGCAAAACACAATCCTAGATGCCCAAAAACACTTTTGAGAGGTTTCGAGCTATTTCGTTCTCGCACCACACAAACTTTCCGGCGGGCCCACCGACTCGGGTAAAAACTATTTTTCGCAAAATGGTGCAAAACACATTCCTAGATGCCCAAAAACACTTTTGAGTGGTTTTCAGCGGTTTCGTTTTCGCACCGCACAAACTTACGGTGGGCCCACCTACTCGTGTAAAAATAATTTTTCGCAACCAACGGTTCGATACCTATTCCTATTTCCTAGATGCCCGAAAACACTTTTGAGTGGTTTCGAGCGGTATCGTTCCCGCACCACACAAACCTTCTGGTGGGACCACCGACTCGGGTAAAAACTATTTTTCGCAACCAATGGTGCAAAACACATTCCTAGATGCCCAAAAACCCTTTTGAGTGGTTTCGAGCGGTTGCGTTGTCGTACCGCACAAACTTACGGTGGGCTCACCTACTCGTGTAAAAACTATTTTTCGCAACCAATGGTGCAAAACACATTCCTAGATGTCCAAAAACACTTTTGAGTGGTTTCGAGCTGTTTCGTTCTCGCACCACACAAACTTTTCGGCGGGCCCACCGACTCTTGTCAAAACATTTTTTCACAACCAACGGTGCGATACCTATTCCTAGATGCCCAAATAAACTTTTGAGTGGTTTCGAGCAGTTTCGTTCCTAGACCACACAAACTTTCCGGTGGGCCCACCGACCCGGGTAAAAATTATTTTTCGCAACCAATTGTGCAAAACACATTCCTAGTTGCCCAAAAACACTTTTGTGTGGTTTCAAGCGGTTTCGTTTTCGCACCGCACAAACTTACGTTGGGCCCACCTACTCGTGTAAAAACAACATTTCGCAACCAACGGCTCGATACCTATTCCAAGATGCCCGAAAACACTTTTGAGTGGTTTCGAGCGGTTTCGTTGTCGTACCGCACAAACTAACGGTGGGCCCACCTACTCGTGTAAAAATAATATTTCGCAACCAACGGTTCGATACCTATTCCAAGATGCCCAAAAACACTTTTGAGTGGTTTTGATCGGTTTCGTTGTCGTACCGCACAAACTTACGGTGGGCCCACCTACTCGTGTAAAAACTACTTTTCGCAACCAATGGTGCAAAACACATTCCTAGATGCCCAAAAACACTTTTGAGTGATTTCGAGCTGTTTCGTTCTCGCACCACACAAACTTTCCAGCGGGCCCACCGACTCTTGTAAAAACATTTTTTCGTAACCAACGGTGCGATACCTATTCCTAAATGCCCAAAAACACTTTTGAGTGGTTTCGAGCGGTTTCGTTCTCACACCACACAAACTTTCCGGTGGGCCCACCAACTCGGGTAAAAACTATTTTTCGCAACCAATGGTGGAAAACACATTCCTAGATGCCCAAAAACACTTTTGAGTGGTTTCGAGCGGTTTCGTTTCCGCACCGCACAAACCTACGGTGGGCCCAACTACTCTTGTAAAAACAATTTTTCGCAACCAACAGTTCGATACCAATTCCTATTTCCTAGATGCCCAAAAACACTTTTGAGCGGTTTCGAGCGGTATCGTTCTCGCACCGCACAAACTTTCTGGTGGGACCACCGACTCGGGTAAAAACTATTTTTCGCAACCAAAGGTGCAAAAAACATTCCTAGATGCCCAAAAACACTTTTGAGTGGTTTCGAGGGGTTTCGTTGTCGTACCGCACAAACTTTCCGGCGGGACCACCGACTCTTGTAAAAACAATTTTTCGCAACCAACGGTGCGATACCTATTCCTAGATGCCCAAAAACACTTTTGAGTGGTTTCGAGCGGTTTCGTTCCTAGACCACACCAACTTTCCGGTGGGCCCACCGACCCGGGTAAAAACTATTTTTCGCAACCAATGGTGCAAAACACATTCCTAGTTGCCCAAAAACACTTTTGTGTGGTTTCAAGCGGTTTCATTTCGCACCGCACAAACTTACGGTGGGCCCACCTACTCATGTAAAAACAATATTTCGCAACCAACGGTTCGATACCTATTCCTAGATGCCCAAAAACACTTTTGAGTGGTTTCGAGCGGTTTCGTTCTCACACCACACAAACTTTCCGGTGGGCCCACCGACTCGGGTAAAAACAATTTTTCGCAACCAACGGTTCGATACCTATTCCTATTTCCTAGATGCCCAAAAACACTTTTGAGTGGTTTCGAGCGGTATCGTTCTCGCACCACACAAAGTTTCTGGTGGGACCACCGACTCGGGTAAAAACTATTTTTCGCAACAAATGGTGCAAAACACATCCTAGATGCCCAAACAACACTTTTGAGTGGTTTCGAGTGGTTTCGTTGTCGTACCGCACAAACATACGGTGGGCCCACGTACTCGAGTAAAAACTATTTTTCGCAACCAATGGTGCAAAACACATTCCTAGATGCCCAAAAACACTTTTGAGTGGTTTCGAGCGGTTTCGTTGTCGTACCGCACAAACTTTCCGGCGGCCCACCAACTCTTGTAAAAACATTTTTTCGCAACCAACGGTGCGATACCTATTCCTAGATGCCCAAAAACACTTTTGAGTGGTTTCAAGCGGTTTCGTTCTCACACCACACAAACTTTTCGGTGGCCCATCGACTCGGGTAAAAACTATTTTTCGCAACCAATGGTGCAAAACACATTCCTAGGTGCCCAAAAACACTTTTGAGTGGTTTCGAGCTGTTTCGTTCTCGCACCACACAAACTTTCCGGCGGGCCCACCGACTCTTGTAAAAACATTTTTTCGGAACCAACGGTGCGATACCTCTTCCTATTTCCTAGATGCCCGAAAACACTTTTGAGTGGTTTCGAGCGGTAATGTTCTTACACCACACAAACTTTCTGGTGGGACCACCGACTCGGGTAAAAACTATTTTTCGCAACCAATGGTGCAAAACACATTCCAAGATGCTCAAAAACACTTTTGAGTGGTTTCGAGCGGTTTCGTTGTCGTACCGCACAAACTTACGGTGGGCCCACCTACACGTGTAAAAACTATTTTTCGTCACCAATGGTGCAAAACACAATCCTAGATGCCCAAAAACACTTTTGAGAGGTTTCGAGCTGTTTCGTTCTCGCACCACACAAATTTTCCGGCGGGCCCACCGACTCGGGTAAAAACTATTTTTCGCAACCAATGGTGCAAAACACATTCCTAGATGCCCAAAAACACTTTTGAGTGGTTTCGAGCGGTTTCGTTTTCACACCGCACAAACTTACGATGGGCCCACCTACTCGTGTAAAAATAATTTTTCGCAACCAAGGGTTCGATACATATTCCTATTTCCTAGATGCCCGAAAACAGTTTTGAGTGGTTTCGAGCGGTATCGTTCTCCCACCACACAAACTTTCTGGTGGGACCACCGACTCGGGTAAAAACTATTTTTCGCAACCAATGGTGCAAAACAAATTCCAAGATGCTCAAAAACACTTTTGAGTGGTTTTGAGCGGTTTCGTTGACGTACCGCACAAACTTACGGTGGGCCCACCTACTCTTGTAAAAACTATTTTTCGTAACCAATGGTGCAAAACACAATCCTAGATGCCCAAAAACACTTTTGAGTGGTTTCGAGCGGTTTCGTTCTCACACCACACAAACTTTTCGGTGGGCCCACTGACTCGGGTAAAAACTATTTTTCGCAAAATGGTGCAAAACACATTCCTAGATGCCTAAAAACACTTTTGAGTGGTTTCGAGCGGTTTCGTTTTTGCACTCCACAAACTTACGGTGCACCTACTCGTGTAAAAATAATTTTTCGCAACCAACGGTTCGATACCTATTCCTATTTCCTAGATGCCCGAAAACACTTTTGAGTGGTTTCGAGCGGTATCGTTCTCGCACCACACAAAGTTTCTGGTGGGACGACCGACTCGGGTAAAAACTATTTTTCGCAACCAATGGTGCAAAACACATCCTAGATGCCCAAACAACACTTTTGAGTGGTTTCGAGTGGTTTCGTTGTCGTACCGCACAAACATACGGTGGGCCCACGTACTCGTGTAAAAACTATTTTTCGCAACCAATGGTGCAAAACACATTCCTAGATGCCCAAAAACACTTTTGATTGGTTTCGAGCTGTTTCATTCTCGCACCACACAAACTTTCTGGCGGGCCCACCGACTCTTGTAAAAACATTTTTTCGCAACCAACGGTGCGATACCTATTCCTAGATGCCCAAAAACACTTTTCAGTGGTTTCGAGCGGTTACGTTCTCACACCACACAAACTTTTCGGTGGGCCCATCGACTCGGGTAAAAACTATTTTTCGCAACCAATGGTGCAAAACACACTCCTAGATGCCCAAAAACACTTTTGAGTGGTTTCGAGCGGTTTCGTTGTCGTACCGCACAAACTTTCCGGCGGCCCACCAACTCTTGTAAAAACATTTTTTCGCAACCAACGGTGCGATACACATTCCTAGATGCCCAAAAACACTTTTGAGTGGTTTCGAGCTGTTTCGTTCTCGCACCACACAAACTTTCCGGCGGGCCCACCGACTCTTGTAAAAACATTTTTTCGCAACCAACGGTACGATACCTCTTCCTATTTCCTAGATGCCCGAAAACACTTTTGAGTGGTTTCGAGCGGTATCGTTCTCACACCACACAAACTTTCTGGTGGGACCACCGACTCGGGTAAAAACTATTTTTCGCAACCAATGGTGCAAAACACATTCCAAGATGCTCAAAAACACTTTTGAGTGGTTTCGAGCGATTTCGTTGTCGGATCGCACAAATTTACGGTGGGCCCACCTACTCGTGTAAAAACTTTTTTTCGTAACCAATGGTGCAAAACACAATCCTAGATGCCCAAAAACACTTTTGAGTGGTTTCGAGCTGTTTCGTTCTCGCACCACACAAACTTTTCGGCGGGCCCACCGACTCTTGTAAAAACATTTTTTCACAACCAACGGTGCGATACCTTTTCCTAGATGCCCAAAAACACTTTTGAGTGGTTTCGAGCGGTTTCGTTCTCACACCACACGAACTTTCCGGCGGGCCCACCGACTCGGGTAAAAACTATTTTTCGCAAAATGGTGCAAAACACATTCCTAGATGCCCAAAAACACTTTTGAGTGGTTTCGAGCGGTTTCGTTTTCGCACCGCACAAACTTCCGGTGGGCCCACCTACTCGTGTAAAAACTATTTTTCGTCACCAATGGTGCAGAACACAATCCTAGATGCCCAAAAACACTTTTGAGAGGTTTCGAGCTGTTTCGTTCTCGCACTACACAAACTTTCCGGTGGGCCCACCGACACGGGTAAAAACTATTTTTCGCAACCAATGGTGCAAAACGCATTCCAAGATGATCAAAAACACTGTTGAGTGGTTTCGAGCGGTTTCGTTGTCGGATCGCACAAATTTACGGTGGGCCCACCTACTCGTGTAAAAATAATTTTTCGCAACCAACGGTTCGATACCTATTCCTATTTCCGAGATGCCCGAAAACACTTTTGAGTGGTTTCGAGCGGTATCGTTCTCGCACCACACAAACTTTCTGGTGGGACCAACGACTCGGGTAAAAACTATTTTTCGCAACCAATGGTGCAAAACACATTCCAAGATGATCAAAAACACTTTTGAGTGGTTTCGAGCGATTTCGTTGTCGGATCGCACAAATTTACGGTGGGCCCACCTACTCGTGTAAAAACTTTTTTTCGTAACCAATGGTGCAAAACACAATCCTAGATGCCCAAAAACACTTTTGAGTGGTTTCGAGCTGTTTCGTTCTCGCACCACACAAACTTTTCTGCGGGCCCACCGACTCTTGTAAAAACATTTTTTCACAACCAACGGTGCGATACCTATTCCTAGATGCCCAAAAACACTTTTGAGTGGTTTCGAGCGGTTTCGTTCTGACACCACACAAACTTTCCGGTGGGCCCATCGACTCGGGTAAAAACTATTTTTCGCAAAATGGTGCAAAACACATTCCTACATGCCCAAAAACACTTTTGAGTGGTTTCGAGCGGTTTCGTTTTCGCACCGCACAAACTTACGGTGGGCCCACCTACTCGTGTAAAAATAATTTTTCGCAACCAACGGTTCGATACCTATTCCTATTTCCTAGATGCCCGAAAACACTTTTGAGTGGTTTCGAGCGGTATCGTTCTCGCACCACACAAACTTTCTGGTGGGACCACCGACTCGGGTAAAAACTATTTTTCGCAACCAATGGTGCAAAACACATTCCAAGATGATCAAAAACACTTTTGAGTGGTTTCGAGCGGTTTCGTTGTCGGATCGCACAAATTTACGGGGGGCCCACCTACTCGTGTAAAAACTTTTTTTCGTAACCAATGGTGCAAAACACAATCCTAGATGCCCAAAAACACTTTTGAGTGGTTTCGAGCTGTTTCGTTCTCGCACCACACAAACTTTTCGGCGGGCCCACCGACTCTTGTAAAAACATTTTTTCACAACGAACGGTGCGATACCTATTCCTAGATGCCCAAAAACACTTTTGAGTGGTTTCGAGCGGTTTCGTTCTCACACTACACACACTTTCCGGTGGGCCCACCGACTCGGGTAAAAACTATTTTTCGCAAAATGGTGTAAAACACATTCCTAGATGCCCAAAAACACTTTTGAGTGGTTTCGAGCGGTTTCGTTTTCGCACCGCACAAACTTACGGTGGGCCCACCTACTCGTGTAAAAATAATTTTTCGCAACCAACGGTTCGATACCTATTCCTATTTCCTAGATGCCCGAAAACACTTTGGAGTGGTTTCGAGCGGTATCGTTCTCGCACCACAAAAACTTTCTGGTGGGACCACCGACTCGGGTAAAAACTATTTTTCGCAACCAATGGTGCAAAACACATTCCAAAATGATCAAAAACACTTTTGAGTGGTTTCGAGCGATTTCGTTGTCGGATCGCACAAATTTACGGTGGGCCCACCTACTCGTGTAAAAACTTTTTTTCGTAACCAATGGTGCAAAACACAATCCTAGATGCCCAAAAACACTTTTGAGTGGTTTCGAGCTATTTCATTCTCGCACCACACAAACTTTTCGGCGGGCCCACCGACTCTTGTAAAAACATTTTTTCACAACCAACGGTGCGATACCTATTGCTAGATGCCCAAAAACACTTTTGAGTGGTTTCGAGCGGTTTCGTTCTCACACCACACAAACTTTCCGGTGGGCCCACCGACTCGGGTAAAAACTATTTTTCGCAAAATGGTGCAAAACACATTCCTAGATGCCCAAAAACACTTTTGAGGGGTTTCGAGCGGTTTCGTTTTCGCACCGCACAAACTTACGGTGGGCCCACCTACTCGTGTAAAAACTATTTTTCGTCACCAATGGTGCAAAACACAATCCTAGATGCCCAAAAACACTTTTGAGAGGTTTCGAGCTGTTTCGTTCTCGCACCACACAAACTTTCCGGCGGGCCCACCGACTCGGGTAAAAACTATTTTTCGCAACAAATGGTGCAAAACACATTCCAAGATGATCAAAAACACTTTTGAGTGGTTTCGAGCGGTTTCGTTGTCGGATCGCACAAATTTACGGGGGGCCCACCTACTCGTGTAAAAACTTTTTTTCGTAACCAATGGTGCAAAACACAATCCTAGATGCCCAAAAACACTTTTGAGTGGTTTCGAGCTGTTTCGTTCTCGCACCACACAAACTTTTCGGCGGGCCCACCGACTCTTGTAAAAACATTTTTTCACAACCAACGGTGCGATACCTATTCCTAGATGCCCAAAAACACTTTTGTGTGGTTTCGAGCGGTTTCGTTCCGACACCGCACAAACTTTACGGTGGGCCCATCGACTCGGGTAAAAACTATTTTTCGCAAAATGGTGCAAAACACATTCCTAGATGCCCAAAAACACTTTTGAGTGGTTTCGAGCGGTTTCGTTTTCGCACCGCACAAACTTACGGTGGGCCCACCTACTCGTGTAAAAATAATTTTTCGCAACCAACGGTTCGATACCTATTCTTATTTCCTAGATGCCCGAAAACACTTTTGAGTGGTTTCGAGCGGTATCGTTGTCGTACCGCACAAACTTACGGTGGGCCCACCTACTCGTGTAAAAACTATTTTTCGCAACCAACGGTTCGATACCTATTCCTATTTCCTAGATGCCCGAAAACACTTTTGAGTGGTTTCGAGCGGTATCGTTCTCGCACCACACAAACTTTCTGGTGGGACCACCGACTCGGGTAAAAGCTAATTTTCGCAACCAATGGTGCAAAACAAATTCCTAGATGCCCTAAAACACTTTTGAGTGGTTAGAGCGGTTTCGTTCTCACACCACACAAACTTTCCGGTGGGCCCACCGATTCGGGTAAAAACTATTTTTCGCAACCAATGGTGCAAAACACATTCCAAGATGATCAAAAACACTTTTGAGTGGTTTCGAGCGGTTTCGTTGTCCGATCGCACAAATTTACGGGGGGCCCACCTACTCGTGTAAAAACTTTTTTTCGTAACCAATGGTGGAAAACACAATCCTAGATGCCCAAAAACACTTTTGAGTGGTTTCGAGCTGTTTCATTCTCGCACCACACAAACTTTTCGGCGGGCCCACCGACTCTTGTAAAAACATTTTTTCACAACCAACGGTGCGATACCTATTCCTAGATGCCCAAAAACACTTTTGAGTGGTTTCGAGCGGTTTCGTTCTCACACCACACAAACTTTCCGGTGGGCCCACCGACTCGGGTAAAAACTATTTTTCGCAAAATGGTGCAAAACACATTCCTAGATGCCCAAAAACACTTTTGAGTGGTTTCGAGCGGTTTCGTTTTCGCACCGCACAAACTTCCGGTGGGCCCACCTACTCGTGTAAAAATAATTTTTCGCAACCAACGGTTCGATACCTATTCCTATTTCCTAGATGCCCGAAAACACTTTTGAGTGGTTTCGAGCGGTATCGTTCTCGCACCACACAAACTTTCTGGTGGGACCACCGACTCGGGTAAAAACTATTTTTCGCAACCAATGGTGCAAAACACATTCCAAGATGATCAAAAACACTTTTGAGTGGTTTCGAGCGGTTTCGTTGTCGGATCGCACAAATTTACGGGGGGCCCACCTACTCGTGTAAAAACTTTTTTTCGTAACCAATGGTGCAAAACACAATCCTAGATGCCCAAAAACACTTTTGAGTGGTTTCGAGCTGTTTCGTTCTCGCACCACACAAACTTTTCGGCGGGCCCACCGACTCTTGTAAAAACATTTTTTCACAACCAACGGTGCGATACCTATTCCTAGATGCCCAAAAACACTTTTGAGTGGTTTCGAGCGGTTTCGTTCTCACACCACACAAACTTTCCGGTGGGCCCACCGACTCGGGTAAAAACTATTTTTCGCAAAATGGTGCAAAACACATTCCTAGATGCCCAAAAACACTTTTGAGTGGTTTCGAGCGGTTTCGTTTTCGCACCGCACAAACTTACGGTGGGCCCACCTACTCGTGTAAAAATAATTTTTCGCAACCAACGGTTCGATACCTATTCCTATTTCCTAGATGCCCGAAAACACTTTTGAGTGGTTTCGAGCGGTATCGTTCTCGCACCACACAAACTTTCTGGTGGGACCACCGACTCGGGTAAAAGCTAATTTTCGCAACCAATGGTGCAAAACAAATTCCTAGATGCCCTAAAACACTTGAGTGGTTAGAGCGGTTTCGTTGTCGGATCGCACAAATTTACGGGGGGCCCACCTACTCGTGTAAAAACTTTTTTTCGTAACCAATGGTGCAAAACACAATCCTAGATGCCCAAAAACACTTTTGAGTGGTTTCGAGCTGTTTCGTTCTCGCACCACACAAACTTTTCGGCGGGCCCACCGACTGTTGTAAAAACATTTTTTCACAACCAACGGTGCGATACCTATTCCTAGATGCCCAAAAACACTTATGAGTGGTTTCGAGCGGTTTCGTTCTCACACCACACAAACTTTCCGTTGGGCCCACCGACTCGGGTAAAAACTATTTTTCGCAAAATGCTGCAAAACACATTCCTAGATGCCCAAAAACACTTTTGAGTGGTTTCGAGTGTTTCGTTTTCGCACCGCACAAACTTACGGTGGACCCACCTACTCGTGTAAAAATAATTTTTCGCAACCAACGGTTCGATACCTATTCCTATTTCCTAGATGCCCGAAAACACTTTTGAGTGGTTTCGAGCGGTATCGTTCTCGCACCACACAAACTTTCTGGTGGGACCACCGACTCGGGTAAAAGCTAATTTTCGCAACCAATGGTGCAAAACAAATTCCTAGATGCCCTAAAACACTTTTGAGTGGTTAGAGCGGTTTCGTTCTCACACCACACAAACTTTCCGTTGGGCCCACCGACTCGGGTAAAAACTATTTTTCGCAAAATGCTGCATAACACATTCCTAGATGCCCAAAAACACTTTTGAGTGGTTTCGAGTGTTTCGTTTTCGCACCGCACAAACTTACGGTGGACCCACCTACTCGTGTAAAAACAATATTTCGCAATCAATGCTTCGATACCTATTCCTATTTCATAGATGCCCAAAAACACTTTTGAGTGTTTCGAGCGGTATCGTTCTCGCACCACACAAACTTTTTGGTGGGACAACCGACTCGGGTAAAAACTATTTTTCGCAACTAATGGTGCAAAACACATTCCTAGATGCTCAAAAACACTTTTGAGTGGTTTCGAGCGGTTTCATTGTCGTACCATACAAACTTACGGTGGGCCCACCTACTCGTGTAAAAACTATTTTTTGCAACCAATGGTGCAAAACACATTCCTAGATGCCCAAAAACACTTTTGAGTGGTTTCGAGCTGTTTCGTTCTCGCACCACACAAACTTTCCGGCGGGCCCACCGACTCTTGTAAAAACATTTTTTCGCAACCAACGGTGCGATACCTATTCCTATTTCCTAGATGCCCGAAAACACTTTTGGGTGGTTTCGAGCGGTAATGTTCTCGCACCACACAAACTTTCTGGTGGGACCACCGACTCGGGTAAAAACTATTTTTCGCAACCAATGGTGCAAACACATTCCTAGATGCCCAAAAACACTTTTGAGTGGTTAGAGCGGTTTCATTCTCACACCACACAAACTTTCCGGTGGGCCCACCGACTCGGGTACAAACTATTTTTCGCAACCAATGGTGCAAAACACATTCCAAGATGCCCAAAAACACTTTTGAGTGGTTTCGAGCGGTTTCGTTTTCGCACCGCACAAACTTACGGTGGGCCCACCTACTCGTGTAAAAATAATTTTTCGCAACCAACGGTTCGGTACCTATTCCTATTTCCTTGATGCCTAAAAAAACTTTTGAGTGGTTTCGAGCGGTTTCGTTGTCACACCACACAAACTTTCCGGTGGGCCCACCGACTCGGGTAAAAACTATTTTTCGCAACCAATGGTGCAAAACACATTCCAAGATACCCAAAAACACTTTTGAGTGGTTTCGAGCGGTTTCGTTTTCGCACCCCACAAACTTACGGTGCACCTACTCGTGTAAAAATAATTTTTCGCAACCAACGGTTCGATACCTATTCCAATTTCCTAGATGCCCAAAAACACTTTTGACTGGTTAGAGCGGTTTCGTTCTCACACCACACAAACTTTTCGATGGGCCCACCGACTCAGGTAAAAACTATTTTTTCCAAACAATGGTGCAAAACACATTCCTAGATGCCCAGAAACACTTTTGAGTGGTTTCGAGCGGTTTCGTTTTCGCACCGCACAAAGTTACGGTGGGCCCACCTACTCGTGTAAAAACTATTTTTCGCAACCAATGGTGCAAAACACATTCCTAGATCTCCAAAAACACTTTTGAGTGGTTTCGAGCGGTTTCGTTATCGCACCGCACAAACTTACGGTGGGCCCACCTACTCGTGTAAAAACAGTTTTTCGCAACCAAAGGTTCGATACCAATTCCTATTTCCTAGATGCCCAAAAACACTTTTGAGTGGTTTCGAGCGGTATCGTTCTCGCACCTCACGAACTTTCTGGTGGGACCACCGACTCGGGTAAAAACTATTTTTGGCAACCAATGGTGCAAACACATTCCTAGATGCCCAAAAACACTTTTGAGTGGTTAGAGCGGTTTCATTCTCTTACCACACAAACTTTCCGGTGGGCCCACCGACTCGGGTACAAACTATTTTTCGCAACCAATGGTGTAAAACACATTCCAAGATGCCCAAAAACACTTTTGAGTGGTTTCGAGCGGTTTCGTTTTCGCACCGCACAAACTTGCGGTGGGCCCACCTACTCGTGTAAAAATAATTTTTCGCAACCAACGGTTCGATACCTATTCCTATTTCCTTGATGCCTAAAAACACTTTTGAGTGGTTTCGAGCGGTTTCGTTGTCACATCACACAAACTTTTCGGTGGGCCCACCGACTCGGGTAAAAACTATTTTTCGCAACCAATGGTGCAAAACACATTCCAAGATACCCAAAAACACTTTTGAGTGGTTTCGAGCGGTTTCGTTTTCGCACCGCACAAACTTACGGTGGGCCCACCTACTCGTGTAAAAACAATATTTCGCAACCAACGGTTCGATACCTATTCCAAGATGCCCAAAAACACTTTTGAGTGGTTTCGAGCGGTTTCGTTCTCACACCACACAAACTTTCCGGTGGGCCCACCGACTCGGGTAAAAACTATTTTTCGCAAAATGGTGCAAAACACATTCCTAGATGACCAAAAACACTTCTGAGTGGTTTCGAGCGGTTTCGTTTTCGCACCCCACAAACTTACGGTGCACCTACTCGTGTAAAAATAATTTTTCGCAACCAACGGTTCGATACCTATTCCTATTTCCTAGATGCCCAAAAACACTTTTGGGTGGTTAGAGCGGTTTCGTTCTTACACCACACAAACTTTTCGATGGGCCCACCGACTCGGGTAAAAACTATTTTTCGCAAACAATGGTGCAAAACACATTCCTAGATGCCCAGAAACACTTTTGAGTGGTTTCGAGCGGTTTCGTTTTCGCACCGCACAAAGTTACGGTGGGCCCACCTACTCGTGTAAAAACTATTTTTCGCAACAAATGGTGCAAAACACATTCCTAGATGTCCAAAAACACTTTTGAGTGGTTTCGAGCGGTTTCGTTTCCGTACCGCACAAACTTACGGTGGGCCCACCTACTCGTGTAAAAACAACATTTCGCAACCAACGGTTCGATACCTATTCCTATTTCCTAGATGCCCGAAAACACTTTTGAGTGGTTTCGAGCGGTATCGTTCCCGCACCACACAAACCTTCTGGTGGGCCTACCGACTCGGGTAAAAACTATTTTTTGGAAAGAATGGTGCAAAACACATTCCTAAATGCCCAAAAACACTTTTGAGTGGTTTGGAGCGGTTTCGTTTTCGCACCGCACAAACTTACGGTGGGCCCACCTACTCGTGTAAAAACAATTTTTCGTAACTAATGTTGCAAAACACATTCCTAGATGCCCAAAAACACTTTTGAGTGGTTTCGAGCTGTTTCGTTCTCGCACCACAAAAACTTTCCAGCGGGCCCACCGACTCTTGCAAAAACATTTTTTCGCAACCAACGGTGCGATACCTATTACTAGATGCCCAAAAACAATTTTGAGTGGTTTTGAGCGGTTTCGTTCTCGTACCGCACAAACTTACGGTGGGCTCACCTACTCGTGTAAAAACTATTTTTCGCAACCAATGGTGCAAAATACATTTCTAGATGCCAAAAACACTTTTGAGTGGTTTCGAGCTGTTTCGTTCTTGCACCACACAGACTTTCCGGCGGGCCCACCAACTCTTGTAAAAACATTTTTTCGCAGCCAACGGTGCGATACCTATTCCTAGATGTCCAAAAACACTTTTGAGTGGTTTCGAGCGGTTTCGTTTTCGCACCGCACAAACTTACGGTGGGCCCACCTACTCGTGTAAAAACTATTTTTCGCAACCAATGGTGCAAAACACATTCCTAGATGCCCAAAAACACTTTTGAGTGGTTTCGAGCTGTTTCGTTCTCGCACCACACAAACTTTCCAGCGGGCCCACCGACTCTTGTAAAAACATTTTTTCGCAACCAACGGTGCGATACCTATTCCTAGATGCCCAAAAACACTTTTGAGTGGTTTCGAGCGGTTTCGTTCTCACACCACCCAAACTTTCCGGTGGGCCCGACTCGGGTAAAAACTATTTTTTGCAACCAATGGTGCAAAACATATTCCTAGATGCCCAAAAACACTTTTGAGTGGTTTCGAGCGGTTTCCTTTTCGCACCGCACAAACATACGGTGGGCCCACCTACTCGTGTAAAAACAATATTTCGCAATCAATGGTTCGATACCTATTCCTATTTCCTAGATGCCCAAAAACACTTTTGAGTGGTTAGAGCGGTTTCGTTCCCACACCACACAATCTTTTCGATGGGCCCACTGACTCGGGTAAAAACTATTTTTTCCAAACAATGGTGCAAAACACATTCCTAGATGCCCAGACACACTTTTGAGTGGTTTCGAGCAGTTTCGTTTTCACACCGCACAAACTTACGGTGGGCCCACCTACTCGTGTAAAAACAATTTTTCGCAACCAATGGTGCAAAACACAATCCTAGATGCCCAAAAACACTTTTGAGTGGTTTCGAGCGGTTTCGTTTTCGCACCGCACAAACTTACGGTGGGCCCACCTACTCGTGTAAAAACAATATTTCGCAATCAATGGTTCGATACCTATTCCAATTTCCTAGATGCCCAAAAACACTTTTGACTGGTTAGAGCGGTTTCGTTCTCACACCACACAAACTTTTCGATGGGCCCACCGACTCAGGTAAAAACTATTTTTTCCAAACAATGGTGCAAAACACATTCCTAGATGCCCAGAAACACTTTTGAGTGGTTTCGAGCGGTTTCGTTTTCGCACCGCACAAACTTACGGTGGGCCCACCCACTCGTGTAAAAACAATTTTTCGCAACCAACGGTGCAAAACACATTCCTAGATGTCCAAAAACACTTTTGAGTGGTTTCGAGCTGTTTCGTTCTCGCACCAAAAAAACTTTCCAGCGGGCCCACCGACTCTTGTAAAAACATTTTTTCGCAACCAACGGTGCGATACCTATTCCTAGCTGCCCAAAAAAACTTTTGAGTGGTTTCGAGCGGTTTCGTTCTCACATCACACAAACTTTCCGGTGGGCCCACTGACTCGGGTAAAAACTATTTTTTGGAAAGAATGGTGCAAAACACATTCCTAGATGCCCAAAAACACTTTTGAGTGGTTTCGAGCGGTTTCGTTTTCGCACCGCACAAATTTACGGTGGGCACACCTACTCGTGTAAAAACAATTTTTCGCAACCAATGGTGCAAAACACATTCCTAGATGCCCAAAAACACTTTTGAGTGGTTTCGAGCTGTTTCGTTCTCGCACCACAACAACTATCCAGCGGGCCCACCGACTCTTGTAAAAACATTTTTTCGCAACCAACGGTGCGATACCTATTACTAGATGCCCAAAAACACTTTTTAGTGGTTTCGAGCGCTTTCGTTTTCGCACCGCACAAACTTACGGTGGGCCGACCTACTCGTGTAAAAACTATTTTTCGCAACCAATGGTGCAAAACACATTCCTAGATGCCCAAAAACACTTTTGAGTGGTTTCGAGCTGTTTCGTTCTCGCACCACACAAACTTTCCAGCGGGCCCACCGACTTTCAGGTGGGAGCACCGACTCGGGTAAAAACTATTTTTCGCAACCAATGGTGCAAAACACAATCCTAGATGCCCAAAAACACTTTTGAGTGATTTCGAGCTGTTTCATTCTCACACCACACAAACTTTCCAGCGGGCCCACCGACTCTTGTAAAAACATTTTTTCGCAACCAATGGTGCGATACCTATTCCTAGATGCCCAAAAACACTTTTGAGTGGTTTCGAGCGGTTTCGTTCTCACACCACACAAACCTTCCGGTGGGCGCACCGACTCGGGTAAAAACTATTTTTCGCAACCAACGGTGCTAAAGACATTCCTAGATGCCCAAAAACACTTTTGAGTGGTTTCGAGCGGTTTCGTTTTCGCACCACACAAACTTACGGTGGGCCCACCTACTCGTGTAAAAACAATATTTCGCAACCAACGGTTCGATACCTATTCCTATTTCCTATATGCCCAAGAATATTTTTGAGTTGTTTCGAGCGGTATGGTTCTAGCACCTCACAAACTTTCTAGTGGGACCACCGACTCGGGTAAAAACTATTTTTCGCAAGCAATGGTGCAAAACACATTCCAAGATGCCCAAAAACACTTTTGAGTGGTTAGAGCGGTTTCGTTCTCACAGCACACAAACATTCCGGTGGGCCCACCGACTCGGGTAAAAACTATTTTTCGCAACCAATGGTGCAAAACACATTCCTAGAAGCCCAAAAACACTTTTGAGTGGTTTCGAGCGGTTTCGTTATCGCACCGCACAAACTTACGGTAGGCCCACCTACTCGTGTAAAAACAATTTTTCGCAACCAACGGTTCAATACCTATTCCTATTTCCTAGATGCCCGAAAACACTTTTGAGTGGTTTCGAGCGGTTTCGTTGTCGTACCACACAAACTTACGGTGGGCCCACCTACTCGTGTAAAAACTATTTTTCGCAACCATTGGTGCAAAACACATTCCTAAATGCCCAAAACTTGAGTGGTTTCGAGCTGTTTCGTTCTCGCATCGCACAAACATTCCAGCCGGCCCACCGACTCTTGTAAAAACATTTTTTGCAACCAACGATGCGATACCTATTCCTAGATGCCCAAAAACACTTTTGAGTGGTTAGAGCGGTTTCGTTCTGACACCACACAAACCTTCCGGTGGGCCCACCGATTCGGGTAAAAACTATTTTTCGCAACCAATGGTGCAAAACACATTCCTAGATGCCCAAAAACACTTTTGAGTGGTTTCGAGCGGAGTCGTTTTCGCACCGCACAAACTTACGGTGGGCCCACCTACTCGTGTAAAAACAATATTTCGCAACCAACGGTTCGATACCTATTCCTATTTCCTAGATGCCCAAAAACATTTTTGAGTGGTTTCGAGCGGTATGGTTCTAGCACCTCACAAACTTTCTGGTGGGACCACCGACTCGGGTAAAAACTATTTTTCGCAAGCAATGGTGCAAAACACATTCCTAGATGCCCAAAAACACTTTTGAGTGGTTAGAGCGGTTTCGTTCTCACAGCACACAAACATTCCGGTGGGCCCACCGACTCGGGTAAAAACTATTTTTCGCAACCAATGGTGCAAAACACATTCCTAGATGCCCAAAAACACTTTTGAGTGGTTTCGAGCGGTTTCGTTATCGCACCGCACAAACTTACGGTGGGCCCACCTACTCGTGTAAAAACAGTTTTTCGCAACCAAAGGTTCGATACCAATTCCTATTTCCTAGATGCCCAAAAACACTTTTGAGTGGTTTCGAGCGGTATCGTTCTCGCACCTCACGAACTTTCTGGTGGGACCACCGACTCGGGTAAAAATTATTTTTCGCAACCAATGGTGCAAACACATTCCTAGATGCCCCAAAACACTTTTGAGTGGTTAGAGCGGTTTCATTCTCACACCACACAAACTTTCCGGTGGGCCCACTGACTCGGGTACAAACTATTTTTCGCAACCAATGGTGCAAAACACATTCCTAGATGCCCAAAAACAATTTTGAGTGGTTTCGAGCGGTTTCGTTATCGCACCGCACAAACTTACGGTGGGCCCACCTACTCGTGTAAAAACAGTTTTTCGCAACCAACGATTCGATACCTATTACTATTTCCTAGATGCCCGAAAACACTTTTGAGTGGTTTCGAGCGGTTTCGTTGTCGTACCGCACAAACTTACGGTGGGCCCACCTACTCGTGTAAAAACTATTTTTCGCAACCATTGGTGCTAAACACATTCCTAGATGCCCAAAACCACTTTTGAGTGGTTTCGAGCCGTTTCGTTCTCGCACCGCACAAACTTTCCAGCGGGCCCACCGACTCTTGTAAAAATATTTTTTGCAACCAACGGTGCGATACCTATTCCTAGATGCCCAAAAACACTTTTGAGTGGTTAGAGCGGTTTCGTTCTCAGACCACACAAACCTTCCGGTGGGCCCACCGATTCGGGTAAAAACTATTTTTCGCAACCAATGGTGCAAAACACATTCTTAGATGCCCAAAAACACTTTTGAGTGGTTTCGAGCGGTTTCGTTTTCGCACCGCACAAACTTACGGTGGGCCCACCTACTCCTATAAAAACAATATTTCGCAACCAACGGTTCGAAACCTATTCCTATTTCCTAGATGCCCAAAAACATTTTTGAGTGGTTTCGAGCGGTATGGTTCTAGCACCTGACAAACTTTCTGGTGGGACCACCGACTCGGGTAAACACTATTTTTCGCAACCAATGGTGCAAAACACATTCTTAGATCCCCAAAAACACTTTTGAGTGGTTTCGAGCGGTTTCGTTGTCGTACCGCACAAACTTACGGTGGGCCCACCTACTCGTGTAAAAACTATTTTTCGCAACCATTGGTGCAAAACACATTCATAGATGCCCAAAACCACTTTTGAGTGGTTTCGAGCTGTTGTGTTCTCGCACCACACAAACTTTCCAGCGGGCCCACCGATTCTTGTAAAAACATTTTTTTGCAACCAACGGTGCGATAGCTATTCCTAGATGCCCAAAAACACTTTTGAGTGGTTTCGAGCTGTTTCGTTCTCACACCACACAAACCTTCCGGTGGGCCCACCGACTCGGGTAAAAACTATTATTCGCAACCAATGGTGCAAAACACATTCCTAGATGCCCAAAAACACTTTTGAGTCGTTTCGAGCGGTTTCGTTTTCGCACCGCACAAACTTACGGTGGGCCCACCTACTCGTATAAAAACAATATTTCGCAACCAACGGTTCGATACCTATTCCTTTTTCCTAGATGCCCAAAACCACTTTTGAGTGGTTTCGAGCGGTATGGTTCTAGCACCTCACAAACTTTCTGGTGGGACCACCGACTCGGGTAAAAACTATTTTTCGCAACCAATGGTGCAAAACACATTCCTAAATGCCCAAAAACACTTTTGAGTGGTTAGAGCGGTTTCGTTCTCACAGCACACAAACTTTCCGGTGGGCCCACCAACTCGGGTAAAAACTATTTTTCGCAACCAATGGTGCAAAACACATTCCTAGATGCCCAAAAACACTTTTGAGTGGTTTCGAGCGGTTTCGTTCTCACACCACACAAACCTTCCGGTGGGCCCACCGACTCGGGTAAAAACTATTATTCGCAACCAATGGTGCAAAACTCATTCCTAGATGCCCAAAAACACTTTTGAGTCGTTTCGAGCGGTTTCGTTTTCGCACCGCACAAACTTACAATGGGCCCACCTACTCGTGTAAAAACAATTTTTCGCAACCAACGGTTCGATACCTATTCCTATTTCCGAGAGGCCCGAAAACACTTTTGAGTGGTTTCGAGCGGTACCGTTCTCGCACCACACGAACTTTCTGGTGGGACCACCGACTCCGGTAAAAACTACTTTTCGCAACCAATGGTGCAAAACACATTCCTAGGTGCCCAAAAACACCTTTGAGTGGGTCCGAGCGGTTTCATTGTCGTACCGCACAAACTTACGGTGGGCCCACCTACTCGTGTAAATACTATTTTTCGCAACCAATGGTGCAAAACACATTCCTAGATGCCCAAAAACACTTTTGAGTGGTTTCGAGCGGTATCGTTCTCGCACCACACAAACTTTCTGGTGGGACCACCGACTCGGGTAAAAACTATTTTTCGCAACCAATGGAGCAAAACACATTCCTAGATGCCCAAAAACACTTTTGAGTGGTTTTGAGGTGTTTCGTTCTCGCACCACACAAACATTCCGGTGGGCCCACCGACTCGGGTAAAAATTATTTTTCGCAACCAACGGTGCTAAACACATTCCTAGATGCCCAAAAACACTTTTGATTGGTTTCGAGCGGTTTCGTTCTCACACCACACAAACATTCCGGTGGGCCCACCGACTCGGGTAAAATTTATTTTTCGCAACCAACGGTGCGAAACACATTCCTAGATGCCCAAAAACACTTTTGAGTGGTTTCGAGCTGTTTCGTTTTCGCACCACACAAACTTACGGTGGGCCCACCTACTCGTGTAAAAACAATTTATCGCAACCAACTGTGCGATACCTATTCCTATTTCCTAGATATCTCAAAACACTTTTGAGTGGTTTCGTTCTCGTACCGCACAAACTTACGGTGCGCCCACCTACTCGTGTAAGAACTATTTTTCGCAACCAATGGTGCAAAACATATTCCTAGATGCCCAAAAACACTTTTGAGAGGTTTCGAGCGGTTTCGTTCTCGCACCGCACAAACTTACAGTGGGCCCACCGACTCGTGTAAAAATTATTTTTCGCAACCAACGATGCGATACGTATTCCTAGATGCCCAAAAACACTTTTGGGTGGTTTCGAGCGGTTTCGTTCTCGCACCACACAAACATTCCGGCGGGCCCACCGACTTGGGTAAAAACTATTTTTCGCAACCAATGGCGCAAAACACATTCCTAGATGCCCAAAAACACTTGTGAGTGGTTTTGAGCGGTTTCGTTCTCGTACCACACAAACTTTCCGGCAGGCCCACCGACTCGTGTAAAAATTATTTTTCGGAACCAACGATGCGATACGTATTCCTAGATGCCCAAAAACACTTTTGAGTGGTTTCGAGCGGTTTCGTTCTCACACCACACAAACATTCCGGCGGGCGCACCGACTTGTGTAAAAACTATTTTTCGCAACCAACGGTGCGATATGTATTCCTAGATGCCCAAAAATATTTTTGAGTGGTTTCGAGCGGTTTCGTTTTCGCACCACACAAAGGCGTGTCCACCGACTAGTGTAAGAACTATTTATAGCAACCAACGATGCGAAACGTATTCCTAGATGCCTAAAAATACTTTTGAGTGGTTTCAAGCGGTTTCGTTCTCGCACCACACAAACATTCCTAGATGCGCAAAAACACTTTTGAGTGGTTTCAAGCGGTCTCGTTCTAACACCACACAAACTTTCCGGTTGGCCCACGGACTCGGGTAAAAACTATTTTTCGCAACCAATGGTGCAAAACACATTCCTAGATACCCAACAACACTTTTGAGTGGTTTCGAGCGGTTTCGTTCTCGCACCACACAAACTTCCGGCAGGCCCACCCACTCGTGTAAAAACAATTTTTCGCAACCAACGGTGCGGTACCTATTCCTAGATGCGCAAAAACACTTTTGAGTGTTCCTAGATGCCCAAAAACACTTTTGAGTGGTTTCGAGCGGTTTCGTTCCCGCACCACGCAAACATTCCGGCGGGCCCACCGACTTGGGTAAAAACTATTTTTTGCAACCAACGATGCGATACCTATTCCTAGATGCGCAAAAACACTTTTGAGTGGTTTCGAGCGGTTTCATTCTCGCACCACACAAACATTCCGGCGGGCCCACCGACTCGGGTTAAAACTATTTTTCGCAACCAACGGTGCGATACCTATTCCTAGATGCCCAAAAACACTTTTGAGTGGTTTCGAGCGATTTCGTTCTCGCACCACATAAACTTTCTGGCAGGGCACCGACTCGTGTAAAAACAATTTTTCGCTACCAATGGTGCGATACCTATTCGTAAATGCCCAAAAACACTTTTGAGTGGTTTCGAAAGCTTTCGTTCTCACACCACATAAACTTTCCGGCGGTCCAGAAACTCGTGTAAAAACTATTTTTCGCATCCAACGGTGCGATACCTATTCCAAGATGCCCAAAAACACTTTTGAGTGGTTTCGAGCAGTTTCGTTTTCGCACCACACAAAGGCGGGTCCACCGACTAGTGTAAGAACTATTTTTAGCAACCAACGATGCAAATCGTATTCCTAGATGCCCAAGAACACTTTTGAGAGGTTTCGAGCGGTTTCGTTCTCGCACCACACAAACTTTCCGGCGGGCGCACGGACTCGTGTAAAAACTATTTTTCGCAACCAATGGTGCAAAACAAATTCCTAGATGCGCAAAAACACTTTTGAGTGGTTTCGAGCGGTTTCGTTCTCGCACCACACAAACTTTCCGGCAGGCCCACCGACTCGTGTAAAAACTATTTGTCGCAACCAACGGTGCGATACCTATTCCTAGATGCGCAAAAACACTTTTGAGCGGTTTCGAGCGGTTTCGTTCTCACACCACACAAATTTTCCGGTTGGCCCACCGACTCGGGTAAAAACTATTTTTCGCAACCAATGGTGCAAAACACATTCCTAGATGCCCAAAAACACTTTTCAGTGGTTTCGAACGGTTTCGTTCTCACACCACATAACCTTTCCGGCGGGCGCACCGACTCGTGTAAAAACAATTTTTCACAACCAACGGTGTGATACCTATTCCTAGATGCCCAAAAACACATTTGAGTGGTTTCGAGCGGTTTCGTTCTCGCACCACACAAACATTCCGGTGGGCCCACCGACTCGGGTAAAAACTATTTTTCGCAACCAACGGTGCGAAACCTTTTCCTAGATGCCCGAAAATACTTTTGAGTGGTTTCGAGCGGTTTCGTTCTCGCACCACAAAAACTTTTCAGCGGTCCCACCGACTCGTGCAAAAACAATTTTTTGCAACAACGGTGCGATACCTATTCCTCGATGCCCAAAAACACTTTTGAGTGGTTTCGAGCGGTTTCGTTCTCCCACCACACAAACTTCCGGTGGGCCCACCGACTCGGGTATAAGCTATTTTTCGCAACCAATGGTGCAAAACACATTCCTAGATGCCAGAAAACACTTCTGAGTGGTTTCGTTCTCGCACCACATAAACTGTTCGGCTGGCCCACCGACTCTTGAAAAAACTATTTTTCACAACCAACGGTGCGATACCTATTCCTAGATGCCCAAAAACACTTTTGAGTGGTTTCGAGCGGTTTCGTTTTCGCACCACATAAAGGCGGGTCCACTGACTAGTGTAGGAACTATTTTTAGCAACCAACGATGCGATACGTATTGCTAGATGCCCAAAAACACTTTTGAGTGGTTTCGAGCGGTTTCGTTCTCACACCACACAAACATTCCGGCTGGCCCACCGACTCGGTTAAAAACTATTTTTCGCAACCAATGGTGCAAGACATATTCCAAGATGCCCAAAAACACTTTTGAGTGGTTTCGAGCGGTTTCGTTCTTGCACCACATAAACTTTCTGGCGGGGCACCGACTCGTGTAAAAACAATTTTTCGCTACCAACGGTGCGATACCTATTCCTAGATGCCCAAAAACACTTTTGAGTGGTTTCGAGCGGTTTCGTTTTCGCACCACACAAAGGCGGGTCCACCGACTAGTGTAAGAACTATTTTTAGCAACCAACGATGCGAAACGTATTCCTAGATGCCCAAAAACACTTTTGAGTGGTTTCGAGAGATTTTGTTCTCGCACCACACAAACTTTCCGGCGGGCGCACCGACTCGTGTAAAACCTATTTTTCGCAACCAATGGTGCAAAACACATTACTAGATGCCCAAAAACACTTTTGAGTGGTTTCGAGCGGTTTCGTCCTCGCACCACACAAACTTTCCGGCAGGCCCACCGACTCGTGTAAAAACTATTTTTCGCAACCAACGGTGCGATACCTATTCCTAGATGCGCAAAAACACTTTTGAGGGGTTTCAAGCGGTTTCCTTCTTGCACCACACAAACATTCCGGCGGGCCCACCGACTCGGGTAAAAACTATTTTTCGCAACCAACGGGGCGATACCAATTCCTAGATGCCCAAAAACACTTTTGTGTGGTTTCGTTCTCGCACCACACAAACTGTTCTGCTGGCCAACCGACTCTTGAAAAAACTATTTTTCACAACCAACGGTGCGATACCTATTCCTAGATGCCCAAAAACACTTTTGAGTGGTTTAGAGCGGTTTCGTTTTCGCACCACACCAAGGCGGGCCCACCGACTATTGTAAGAACTATTTTTAGCAACCCACGATGCGTTACGTATTCGTGGATGCCCAAAAACACTTTTGAGTGTTTTCGAGCAGTTTCGTTCTGGCACCACACAAACATTCTGGCGGGCCCACCGACTCGGGTAAAAACTATTTTTCGCAACCAACGGTGCGATACCTATTCCTAGATGAACAAAAACACTTTTGAGTGGTTTCGAGCGGTTTCGTTCTCACACCACACAAACTTTCCGGTAGGCCCATCGACTCGGGTAAAAACTATTTTTCGCAACCAATGGTACAAAACACATTCCTAGATGCCCAAAAACACTTTTGAGTGGTTTCGAGCGGTTTCGTTCTCACACCACACAAACTTTCCGGCAGGCCCACCGACTCGTGTAAAAACTATTTTTCGCAACCAACGGTGCGATACCTATTCCTAGATGCGCAAAAACACTTTTGAGTGGTTTCAAGCGGTTTCGTTCTCACACCACACAAACTTTCCGGTAGGCCCACCGACTCAGGTAAAAACTATTTTTCGGAACCAACGGTGCAATACCTATTCGTAGATGCCCAAAAACACTTTTGAGTGGTTTCGAGCGGTTTCGTTCTCGCACCACACAAACTTTCCAGTAGGCCCACCGACTCGGGTATAAGCTATTTTTCGCAACCAATGGTGCAAAACACATTCCAAGATGCCAGAAAAGACTTCTGAGTGGTTTCATTCTCGCACCACACAAACCGTTCGGCTGGCCCACCGACTCTTGAAAAAACTATTTTTCACAACCAACGGTGCGATACCTATTCCTAGATGCCCAAAAACACTTTTGAGTGGTTTAGAGCGGTTTCGTTTTCGCACCACACAAAGGCGGGTCCACAGACTAGTGTAGGAACTATTTTTAGAAACCAACGATGCGTTACGTATTCCTAGATGCCCAAAAACACTTTTGAGTGGTTTCGAGCGGTTTCGTTCTCACACCACACAAACTTTTCGGTGGCCCATCGACTCGGGTAAAAACTATTTTTCGCAACCAATGGTGCAAAACACATTCCTAGGTGCCCAAAAACACTTTTGAGTGGTTTCGAGCTGTTTCGTTCTCGCACCACACAAACTTTCCGGCGGGCCCACCGACTCTTGTAAAAACATTTTTTCGCAACCAACGGTGCGATACCTCTTCCTATTTCCTAGATGCCCGAAAACACTTTTGAGTGGTTTCGAGCGGTAATGTTCTTACACCACACAAACTTTCTGGTGGGACCACCGACTCGGGTAAAAACTATTTTTCGCAACCAATGGTGCAAAACACATTCCAAGATGCTCAAAAACACTTTTGAGTGGTTTCGAGCGGTTTCGTTGTCGTACCGCACAAACTTACGGTGGGCCCACCTACACGTGTAAAAACTATTTTTCGTCACCAATGGTGCAAAACACAATCCTAGATGCCCAAAAACACTTTTGAGAGGTTTCGAGCGGTTTCGTTCTCGCACCACACAAACTGTCCGGCGGGCGCACCGATTCGTGTAAAACCTATTTTTCGCAACCAATGGTGCAAAACACATTCCTAGATGCGCAAAAACACTTTTGAGTGGTTTCGAGCGGTTTCGTTCTCGCACCACACAAACTTTCCGGCAGGCCCACCGACTCGTGTAAAAATTATTTTTCACAACCAACGGTGCGATACCTATTCCTAGATGCCCAAACACACATTTGAGTGATTTAGAGCGGTTTCGTTTTTGCTCCACACAGAGGCGGGTCCACCGACTAGTGTAAGAATTATTTTTAGCAACCAACAATGCTATACGTATTCCTAGATGCCCAAAAACACTTTTGAGTGGTTTCGAGCGGTTTCGTTGTCGCACCACACAAACATTCCGGCGGGCCCACCAACTCGGGTAAAAATTATTTTTCGCAACCAACGGTGCGATACCTATTCCTAGATGCGCAAAAATACTTTTGAGTGGTTTCGAGTGGTTTCGTTCTCACACCACACAAACTTTTCGGTAGGCCCACCGACTCGGGTAAAAACTATTTTTCGCAACCAATGGTGCAAAACACATTCCTAGATGCCCAAAAACACTTTTGAGTGGTTTCGAGCTGTTTCGTTCTCCCACCACACAAACTTTCCGGCAGGCCCATCGACTCGTGTAAAAACTATTTTTCGCAACCAACGGTGCAATACCTATTCCTAGATGCGCAAAAACACTTTTGAGTGGTTCAAGCGGTTTCGTTCTCATACCACACAAACTTTCCGGTAGGCCCACCAACTCAGGTAAAAACTATTTTTCGGAACCAACGGTGCAATACCTATTCGTAGATGCCTAAAAACACTTTTGAGTGGTTTCGAGCGGTTTCGTTCTCGCACCACACAAACTTTCCAGTAGGCCCACCGACTCGGGTATAAGCTATTTTTCGCAACCAATGGTGCAAAACACATTCCAAGATGCCAGAAAAGACTTCTGAGTGGTTTCGTTCTCGCACCACACAAACTGTTCGGCTGGCCCACCGACTCTTGAAAAAACTATTTTTCGCAACCAACTGTGTGATACCTATTCCTAGATGCCCGAAAATACTTTTGAGTGGTGTCGAGCGGTTTCGTTCTCGCACCCCAAAAACTTTCCGGCGGTCCCACCGACTCGTGCAAAAACAATTTTTCGCAACAACGGTGCGATACCTATTCCTCGATGCCCAAAAACACTTTTGAGTGGTTTCGAGCAGTTTCGTTCTCCCACCACACAAACTTCCGGTGGGCAGACCGACTCGGGTATAAGCTATTTTTTGCAACCAATGGTGCAAAACACATTCCTAGATGCCAGAAAACACTTCTGAGTGGTTTCGTTCTCGCACCACACAAACTGTTCGGCTGGCCCACCGACTCTTGAAAAAACTTTCTTTCACAACCAACGGTGCGATACCTATTCCTACATGCCCAAAAACAATTTTGAGTGGTTTAGAGCGGTTTCGTTTTCGCACCACACAAAGGCGGGTCCACCGAGTAGTGTAAGACCTATTTTTAGCAACCAACGATGCGATACCTATTCCAAGATGCCCAAGAACACTTTTGAGTGGTTTCGAGCGGTTTCGTTCTCGCACCACACAAACATTCCGGCGGGCCCACCGACTCGGGTAAAAACTATTTTTCGCAACCAATGGTGCAAAACACATTCCTAGATGCCCAAAACTCTTTTGAGTGGTTTCGAGCGGTTTCGTTCTCGCACCACATAAACTTTCTGGCGGGGCACCGACTCGGATAAAAAAATTTTTTCGCTACCAACGGTGCGATACCTATTCGTAGATGCCCAAAAACACTTTGAAGTGGTTTCGAACGGTTTCGTTCTCACACCACATAAACATTCCAGCGGACCACCGACTCGTGTAAAAACTATTTTTCGCAACCAATTGTGCGATACCTATTCCTAGATGCGCAAAAACACTTTTGAGTGGTTTCGAGCTGTTTCGTTCTCACACCACACAAACTTTCCGGTTGGCCGACCGACTCGAGTAAAAACAATTTTTCGCAACCAATGGTGCAAAACACATTCCTAGATGCCCAAAAACACTTTTGAGTGCTTTTGAGCGGTTTCGTTCTCGCACCACACAAACTTTCCGGCAGGCCCACTGACTCGTGTAAAAACTATTTTTCGGAACCAACGGTGCGGTACATATTCCTAGATGCGCAAAAACACTTTTGAGTGGTTTCGAGCGGTTTCGTTCTCACACCACACAAACTTTCCGGCAGGCTCACCGACTCGGGTATTAGCTATTTTTCGCAACCAATGGTGCAAAACACATTCCTAGAGGCCAGAAAACACTTTTGAGTGGTTTCGAGCAGTTTCGTTCTCGCACCACATAAACTTTCCGGCGGGCCACCGACTCGTGTAAAAACTATTTTTCGCAACCAACGGTGCGATACCTATTCCTAGATGCGCAAAAACACTTTCGAGTGGTTTCGAGCGGTTTCGTTCTCACACCACACTAACTTTCCGGTAGGACCACCGACTCGAGTAAAAACTATTTTTCGCAACCAATGGTGCAAAATACATTCCTAGATGCCCAAAAACACTTTTGAGTGGTTTCGTTCGCGCACCACACAAACTTTCCGGCGGGCCCACCGACTCTAGTCAAAACTATTTTTCGCAACCAACGGTGTGATACCTATTCCTAGATGCCCGAAAATACTTTTGAGTGGTGTCGAGCGGTTTCGTTCTCGCACCACAAAAACTTTCCGGCGGTCCCACCGACTCGTGCAAAAACAATTTTTCGCAACAACGGTGCGATACCTATTCCTTGATGCCCAAAAACACTTTTGAGTGGTTTCGAGCGGTTTCGTTCTCGCACCACACAAACTTTCCGGCAGGCCCACCGACTCGTGTAAAAATTATTTTTCGCAACCAACGGTACGATACCTATTCGTAGATGCCCAAAAACACTTTTGAGTGGTTTCGAGCGGTTTCGTTCTCACACCACACAAACTTTCCGGCGGGCGCACCGACTCAGGTAAAAACTATTTTTCGCAACCAACGGTGCGATACGTATTCCTAGATGCCCAAAAACACTTTTGAGTGGTTTCGTTCTCGCACCACACAAACTTTCCGGCGGGCCCACCGACTCTTGTCAAAACTATTTTTTGCAACCAATTGTGCGATNCTCAAAAGTGTTTTTGGGCATCTAGGAATAGTATCGCACGTTGGTTGCAAAAAATAGTTTTTACACTAGTCGGTGGACCCGCCTTTGTGTGGTGCGAAAACGAAACCGCTCAAACCACTCAAAAGTGTTTTTGGGCATCTAGGAATAGGTATCGCACCGTTGGTTGGAAAAATAGTTTTTTCAAAGTCGGTGGGCCAGCCAAAGTTTGTGTGGTGGCGAGAACGAAACCACTCAAGAAGTGTTTTCTGGCATCTAGGAATGTGTTTTGCACCATTGGTTGCGAAAAATAGTTTTACCCGAGTCGGTGGGCCCACCGGAAGTTTGTGTGGTGTGAGAACGAAACCGCTCGAAACCACTCAAAAGTGTTTTGGGCATCAGGAATAGGTATCGCACCGTTGTTGCGAAAAATTGTTTTTCACGAGTCGGTGGACCGCCGGAAAGTTTTTGTGGTGCGAGAACGAAACCGCTCGAACCACTCAAAATGTTTTTGGGCATCTAGGAATAGGTATCGCACCGTTGGTTGCGAAAAATAGTTTTTACACGAGTCGGTGGGCCGCCGGAAAGTTTGTGTGGTGCGAAACGAAACCGCTCGAAACCCTCAAAAGTGTTTTTGGCATCTAGGAATAGGTACGCACCTTGGTGCGAAAAATATTTTTACACAGTCGGTGGGCCCGCCGGAAAGTTTGTGTGGTGCGAGAACGAAACCGCTCGAAACCACTCAAAAGTGTTTTTGGGCATCTAGGAATGGTTTTGCACCTTGGTTGCGAAAAATAGTTTTTACCCGAGTCGGTGGGCCCCCGGAAGTTTGTGTGGTGTGAGAACGAAACCGCTTGAAACCACTCAAAAGTGTTTTTGGCATCTAGGAATAGGTATCGCACCGTTGGTTGCGAAAAATAGTTTTTACACGAGTCGGTGGGCCGCCGGAAAGTTTGTGTGGTGCGAGAACGAAACCGCTCGAAACCACTCAAAAGTGTTTTTGGGCATCTAGGAATGGTTTTGCACCTTTGGTTGCGAAAAATAGTTTTTACCCAAGTCGGTGGGCCGCCGGAAGTTTGTGTGGTGCGAGAACGAAACCGCTTGAAACCACTCAAAAGTGTTTTTGGCATCTAGGAATAGGTATCGCACCGTTGGTTGCGAAAAATTGTTTTTACACGAGTCGGTGGCCGCCGGAAAGTTTGTGTGGTGCGAGAACGAAACCGCTCGAAACCACTCAAAAGTGTTTTTGGGCATCTAGGAATAGGTTTTGCACCTTGGTTGCGAAAAATAGTTTTTACCCGAGTCGGTGGGCCCGCCGGAAGTTTGTGTGGTGCGAGAACGAAACCGCTTGAAACCACTCAAAAGTGTTTTTGGGCATCTAGGAATAGGTATTGCACCGTTGGTTGCGAAAAATAGTTTTTACACGAGTCGGTGGGCCGCCGGAAAGTTTGTGTGGTGCGAGAACGAAACCGCTCGAAACCACTCAAAAGTGTTTTTGGGCATCTAGGAATGTGTTTTGCACCTTTGGTTGCGAAAAATAGTTTTTACACGAGTCGGTGCGCCCCGCCGAAAGTTTGTGTGTGTGAGAACGAAACCGCTCGAAACCACTCAAAAGTGTTTTTGGGCATCTAGGAATAGGTATCGCACATTGTTGCAAAAAATAGTTTTACAAGAGTCGGTGGCGCCGCCGGAAAGTTTGTGTGGTGCGGAGAACGAAACCACTCAAAAGTGTTTTTGGGCATCTAGGAATACGTATCGCACCGTTGGTTGCGAAAAATAGTTTTTACACGAGTCGGTGGGCCGCCGAAAGTTTGTGTGGTGCGAGAACGAAACTCGAAACCACAAAAGTGTTTTGGGCATCTAGGAATAGGTATCGCCCCGTTGGTTGCGAAAAATAGTTTTTACCCGAGTCGGTGGGCCGCCGGAAGTTTGTGTGGTGGCAGAAGAAACCGCTGAAACCACTCAAAAGTGTTTTTGGGCATCTAGGAATAGGTATCGCACCGTTGGTTGCGAAAAATAGTTTTTACACGAGTCGGTGGGCCTGCCGGAAAGTTTGTGTGGTGCGAGAACGAAACCGCTCGAAACCACTCAAAAGTGTTTTTGGGCATCTAGGAATGTGTTTTGCACCATTTGGTTGCGAAAAATAGTTTTTACACGAGTCGGTGCGACCCGCGAAAGTTTGTGTGTGTGAGAACGAAACCGCTCGAAACCACTCAAAAGTGTTTTTGGGCATCTAGGAATAGGTATCGCACATTGGTTGCAAAAAATAGTTTTAAACATTCCGGCGGGCCCACCGACTCGGGTAAAAACTATTTTTCGCAACCAAAGGTGCAAAACACATTCCTAGATGCCCAAAAACACTTTTGAGTGGTTTCGAGCGGTTTCGTTCTCGCGCCACACAAACTTTCCGGCGGGCCCACCGACTAGTGTAAAAATTATTTTTCGCTACCAACGGTGCGGTACCTATTCCTAGATGCCCAAAAACAGTTTTGAGCGGGTTCGAGCGGTTTCGTTGTCGCACCACACAAACTTTCCGGCAGGCCCACCGACTCGTGTAAAAACTATTTTTCGCAACCAACGGTGCGATACCTATTCCTAGATGCCCGAAAATACTTTTGAGTGGTGTCGAGCGGTTTCGTTCTCGCACCACAAAAACTTTCCGGCGGTCCTACCGACTCGTGCAAAAATAATTTTTCGCAACAACGGTGCGATACCTATTCCTCGATGCCCCAAAACACTTTTGAGTGGTTTCGAGCGGTTTCGTTCTCCCACCACACAAACTTCCGGTGGGCCCACCGACTCGGGAATAAGCTATTTTTCGCAACCAATGGTGCAAAACACATTCCTAGATGCCAGAAAACACTTCTGAGTGGTTTCGTTCTCGCACCACACAAACTGTTTGGCTGGCCCACCGACTATTGAAAAAACTATTTTTCCCAACCAACGGTGCGATACCTATTCCTAGATGCCCAAAAACACTTTTGAGTGGTTTAGAGCGGTTTCGTTTTCGCACCACACTAAGGCGGGTCCACCGACTAGTGTAAGAACTATTTTTAGCAACCAACGATGCGATACGTATTCCTACATGCCCAAAAACACTTTTGAGTGGTTTCGAGCGGTTTCGTTCTCGCACCACACAAACATTCCGGCGGGCCCACCGACTCGGGTAAAAACTATTTTTCGCAACCAATGGTGCAAAACACATTCCTAGATGACCAAAAACACTTTTGAGTGGTTTCGAACGGTTTCGTTCTGACACCACAAAAACTTTCCAGCGGACCACCGACTCGTGTAAAATCTATTTTTCGCAACCAACGGTGCGATACCTATTCCTAGATGCGCAAAAACACTTTTGAGTGGTTTCGAGCGGTTTCGTTTTCACACCACACAAACTTTCCGGTTGGCCAACCGACTCGGGTAAAAACTATTTTTCGCAACCAATGGTGCAAAACACATTCCTAGATGCCCAAAAATACTTTTGAGTGGTTTCGAGCGGTTTCGTTCTCGCACCACACAAACATTCCGGCGGGCCCACCGACTCGGGTAAAAACTATTTTTTGCAACCAACGGTGTACCTATTCCTAGATGCGCAAAAACACTTTTGAGTGGTATCGAGCGGTTTCGTTCTCGCACCACACAAACATTCCGGCAGGCCCACCGACTCGGGTAAAAACTATTTTTCGCAACCAACGGTGCGATACCTATTCCTAGATGCCCAAAAGCACTTTTGAGTGCTTTCGAGCGGTTTCGTTTTCGCACCACACAAAGGCGGGTCCACCGACTAGTGTAAGAACAATTTTTAGCAACCAACGATGCGAAACGTATTCCTAGATGCCCAAAAACAATTTTGAGTGGTTTCGAGCGGTTTCGTTCTCGCACCACACAAACATTCCGGCGGGCCCACCGACTCGGGTAAAAACTATTTTTCGCAACCAATGGTGCAAAACACATTCCTAGATGCCCAAAAACTCTTTTGAGTGGTTTCGAGCGGTTTCGTTCTCACACCACACAAACATTCCGGCAGGCTCACCGACTCGGGTATTAGCTATTTTTCGCAACCAATGGTGCAAAACACATTCCTAGAGGCCAGAAAACACTTTTGAGTGGTTTCGAGCGGTTTCGTTCTCGCACCACACAAACTTTCTGGCGGGGCACCAACTCGTGTAAAAACAATTTTTCGCTACCAACGGTGTGATACCTATTCGTAGATGCCCAAAAACACTTTTGAGTGGTTTCGAACTGTTTCGTTCTCGCACCACACAAACATTCCGGCGGGCCCACCGACTCGGGTAAAAACTATTTTTCGCAACCAACGGTGCGATACCTATTCCTAGATGCCCAAAAACACTTTTGAGGGTTTCGAGCGGTTTCGTTCTCGCACTACATAAACTTTCTGGCGGGGCACCGACTCGTGTAAAAACAATTTTGGCCTACCAACGGTGCGATACGTATTCGTAAATGCCCAAAAACACTTTTGAGTGGTTTCGAACGGTTTCGTTCTCACACCACTTTTGAGTGGTTTCGAACGGTTTCGTTCTCGCACTACATAAACTTTCTGGCGGGGCACCGAATCGTGTAAAAACTATTTTTCGCAACCAACGGTGCGATACCTATTCCTAGATGCCCAAAAACACTTTTGAGTGGTTTCGAACGGTTTCGTTTTCGCACCACACAAAGGCGGGTCCACCGACTAGTGTAAGAACTATTTTTAGCAACCAACGATGCGAATCGTAATCCTAGATGCCCAAAAACACTTTTGAGTGGTTTCGAGCGGTTTCGTTCTCGCACCACACAAACTTTCCGGCGGGCGCACCGACTCGTGTAAAAACTATTTTTCGCAACCAATGGTGCAAAACACATTCCTAGACGCCCAAAAACACTTTTGAGTGGTTTCGAGCGGTTTCGTTCTCGCACCACACAAACTTTCCGGCCGGCCCACCGACTCGTGTAAAAACTATTTTTCGCAACCAACGGTGCGATACCTATCCCTAGATGCGCAAAAACACTTTTGAGTGGTTTCGAGCGGTTTCGTTCTCACACCACACAAACTTTCCGGTAGGCCCACCGACTAGGGTAAAAACTATTTTTCGCAACCAATGGTGCAAAACACATTCCTAGATGTCCAAATACACTTTTGAGTGGTTTCGAGCGGTTTCGTTCTCGCACCACATTAACATTCTGGCGGGGCACCGACTCGTGTAAAAACAATTTTTCGCTACCAACGGTGCGATACCTATTCGTAGATGCCCAAAAACACTTTTGAGTGGTTTCGAGCGGTTTCGTTTTCGCACCACACAAAGGCGGGTCCACCGACTGGTGTAAGAACTATTTGTAGCAACCAACGATGCGAAACGTATTCCTAGATGCCCAAATACAATTTTGAGTGGTTTCGAGCGGTTTCGTTCTCGCACCACACAAACTTTCCGGCGGGCGCACCGACTCATGTAAAAACTATTTTTCGCAACCAATAGTGCAAAACACATTCCTAGATACCCCAAAACACTTTTCAGTGGTTTCGAGCGGTTTCGTTCTCGCACCACATAAACTCTCTGGTGGGGCACCAACTCGTGTAAAAACAATTTTTCGCTACCAACGGTGCGAAACCTATTCGTAGATGCCCAAAAACACTTTTGAGTGGTTTCGAACGATTTCGTTCTGACACCACACAAACTTTTCGGTTGGCCCACCGACTCGGGTAAAAACTATTTTTCGCAACCAATGGTGCAAAACACATTCCAAGATGCCCAAAAACACTTTTGAGTGGTTTCGAGCATTTTCGTTCTCGCACCACACAGACATTCCGGCGGGCCCATCAACTCGGGTAAAAACTATTTTTCGCAACCAACGGTGCGATACCTATTCCTAGTTGCACAAAAACACTTTTGAGTGGTTTCGAGCGGTTTTGTTCTCGCACCACACAAACTTTCCGGCAGGCCCACCGACTCGTGTAAAAACAATTTTTCGCAACAAACGGTGCGATGACTATTCCTAGATGCCCAAAAACACTTTTCAGTGGTTTCGAGCGGTTTCGTTATCGCACGACACAAACTTTCCGGCGGGCCCAGCGACTGTTGTAAAAACTATTTTTCGCAACCAACGGTGCGATACCTATTCCTAGATGCCCAAAAACACTTTTGAGTGGTTTCGTTCTCACACCACTTAAACTTTCCGGCGGTCGCACCGACTCGTGTCAAAACTATTTTTCGCAACCAACGGTGCGATACCTATTCCTAGATCCGCAAAAACACTTTTGACTGGTTTCGAGCAGTTTCGTTCTTACACCACATAAACTTTTCGACGGGCCACCGACTCGTGTAAAAACAATTTTTCGCTACCAACGGTGCGATACCTATTCCTAGATGCCCAAAAACACTTTTGAGTGGTTTCGAACGGTTTCGTTCTCACACCACATAAACTTTCCGGCGGACCACAGACTCGTGTAAAAAAAATTTTTCGCAACCAACGGTGCGATACCTATTCCTAGATGCCCAAAAACACTTTTGAGTGGTTTCGAGTGGTTTCGTTTTCGCACCACACAAAGGCGGGCCCACTAACTTGTGTAAGAACTATTTTTAGCAACCAACGATGCGAAACGTATTCCTAGATGCCCAAAACCACTTTTGAGTGGTTTCGAACGGTTTAGTTCTCGCACCACACAAGCATTCCGGCGGGCGCACCGACTCGTGTAAAAACTATTTTTCGCTACCAACGGTGCGATAGCTATTCGTAGATGCCCCAAAACACTTTTGACTGGTTTCGAACGGTTTCGTCTCACACCACAAAAACTTTCTGGCGGACCTCTAACTCGTGTAAAAACAATTTTTCGCAACCAACGGTGCGATACCTATTCCTAGATGCCCAAAAACACTTTTGAGTAGTTTCGAGCGGTTTCGTTCTCGCACCACAAAAACTTGCCGGCGGGCCCGGCGACTCTTGTAAAAACTATTTTTCGCAACCAACGGTGCGATACCTATTCCTAGATGCCGAAAAACACTTTTGAGTGGTTTCGAGCGGTTTCGACCTCGGACCACACAAACTTTCCGGCGGGCCCAGCGACTCTTGTAAAAACTATTTTTCGCAACCAACGGTGCGATACCTATTCCTAGATGCCGAAAAACACTTTTGAGTGGTTTCGAGCGGTTTCACTCTCGCACCACTTAAACTTTCCGGCGGGCGCACCGACTCGTGTCAAAACTATTTTTCGCAACCAACGATGCAATTCCTATTCCTAGATGCCGAAAAACACTTTTGAGTGGTTTTGAGCGGTTTCGTTCTCGCACCACATAAACTTTCCGGCGGGCGCACCGATTCGTGTAAAAACAATTTTTCTCAACAAACGGTGCGATACCTATTCCTAGATGCCCAAAAACACTTTTGAGTGGTTTCGAGTGGATTCGTTCTCGCACCACACAAACTTTCCGGCGGGCCCACCGACTCTTGTCAAAACTATTTTTTGCACCCAACTGTGCGATACCTATTCCTAGATGCCCAAAAACACTTTTGAGTGGTTTCGAGCTATTTCGTTCTCGCCCCACATAAATTTTCTGGCGTGGCACCAACTCGTGTAAAAACAATTTTTCGCCACCAACGGGGCGATACCTATTCGTAGATGCCCAAAAACACTTTTGAGTGGTTTCGGGCGGTTTCGTTCTTGCACCACACAAACTTTCCGACGGGCCTAGCGACTCTTGTAAAAACTATTTTTCGCAACCAACGGTGCGATACCTATTCCTAGATGCGCAAAAACACTTTTGAGTGGTTTCGAGCGGTTTCGTTCTCGCACCACACAAGCTTTCCGGCGGGCCCAGCGACTCTTGTCAAAACTATTTTTCGCAACCAACGGGGCGATACCTATTCCTAGATGCGCAAAAACACTTTTGATCGGTTTCGAGCAGTTTCGTTCTCACACCACATAAACTTTCCGACGGGCCACCGACTCGTGTAAAGACAATTTTTCGCAACCAACGGTGCGATACCTATTCCTAGATGCCCAAAAACACTTTTCAGTGGTTTCGAGCGGTTTCGTCTCACACCACATAAACTTTCCGGCCGACCACGGACTCGTGTAAAAACAATTTTTCGCAACCAACGGTGCGATACCTATTCCTAGATGCCCAAAAACACTTTTGAGTGGTTTCGTTCTCGGACCACACAAACTTTCCGGCGGGCCCACGGACTCGTGTAAAAACAATTTTTCGCAACCAACGGTGCGATACCTATTCCTAGATGCCCAAAAACACTTTTGAGTGGTTTCGAGCGGTTTCGTTCTCAGACCACACAAACTTTCCGGCGGGCCCAGCGACTCTTGTAAAAACTATTTTTCGCAACCAACGGTGCGATACCTATTCCTAGATGCCGAAAAACACTTTTGAGTGGTTTCGAGCGGTTTCATTCTCGCACCACATAAACTTTCCGGTGGGCGCACCGACTCGTGTCAAAACTATTTTTCGCAACCAACGGTGCCATACCAATTCCTAGATGCCGAAAAACACTTTTGAGTGGTTTCGAGCGGTTTCATTCTCACACCACATAAACTTTCCTGCGGGCGCACCGACTCGTGTAAAAACAATTTTTGACAACCAACGGTGCGATACCTATTCCTAGATGCCCAAAAACACTTTTGAGTGGTTTCGAGCGGTTTCGTTCTCGCACCACACAAACTTTCCGGTGGGCCCGACGACTCTAGTAAAAACTATTTTTCGCAACCAACGGTGCGATACCTATTCCTGGATGCCGAAAAACACTTTTGAGTGGTTTCGAGCGGTTTCATTCTCGGACCACATAAACTTTCCGGCGGGCGCACCGATTCGTGTAAAAACAATTTTTCTCAACAAACGGTGCGATACCTATTCCTAGATGCCCAAAAACACTTTCGAGTGGTTTCGAGTGGTTTCGTTCTCGCACCACACAAACTTTCCGGCGGGCCCACCGACTCTTGTCAAAACTATTTTTTGCACCCAATTGTGCGATACCTATTCCTAGATGCCCAAAAACACTTTTGAGTGGTTTTGAGTGGTTTCGTTCTCGCACCACACAAACTTTCCGGCGGGCCCATCGACTCTTGTCAAAACTATTTTTCGCAACCAAGTGTGCGATACCTATTCCTAGATGCCCAAAAACACTTTTGAGTGGTTTCGAGCGGTTTCGTTCTCGCACCACATAAACTTTCTGGCATGGCACCAACTCGTGTAAAAACAATTGTTCGCTACCAACGGTGCGATACCTATTCGTAGATGCCCAAAAACACTTTTGAGTGGTTTCGAGCAGTTTAGTTCTCGCACCGCACAAACTTTCCGGCGGGCCCAGCGACTCTTGTAAAAACAATTTTTCGCAACCAACGGTG